>JAJGOT010000423.1:747500-764557 GCA_022457155.1 Cladopsammia gracilis
AATAGAAGCCATAATTGGCTCAGTCGAAGCATAGTGCACTGAAAAATGGCAAAATGACGTGGTTTTTTTCGCTCCAACTAAATCATATTCCCCACCAAAATGTTCACAAGATCCCAGTCTCTTCAAAACCGAGTGTGGATGTTGACATTATGCCTATTAAAATGAGTTACAACTTTTAAAGCGATGACCGCGCGATCGAACTCCATACAAGCCTTTATACGAAATTGCTCACTTCAAGGTAAAAATGACGGTACTTTTTTTAAAAGTTATTAAAATATTTTAACGTTACTAGATAGAATAATAAACATATTACTGGAATCCGAGTGTGGATTTCCGAAAAGTAATTCATAAATTGCCAGGCCATGCATTGACAATAGAGCATGCGAATAGATACAGACTATTAGAAGCCAAAATTGGCTCAGTCGAGGCATAGTGCACTGAAAAAATGGCAAAATGACGGGATTTTTTTTCGCTCCAACTAAATCATATTTCCCACCAAAATGTTCATAAGATCCCAGTCTCTTCAAAAGCGAGTGTTGATGTTGACATTGCGCCTGTTAAAATGAGTTATACCGCTAAAAGAGGATCTGGATGGGGTTTACTGACAACTGACAAATGCCTGAAATTTTAACTGACAACTGACAAATATCCTGAAATTTTACTGACAACTGACATTTGTACCAGGGTTAACTGACAACTGATAACAATCTGGGAATAATCTCTTTTCGGTTTTATTTAATAATATAAAATTGTATAACTTAAGATCTCGACTTATAACTCGAGATCTCGACTTGTTAAGAAAAATACTTTTTTGTTTTCAGAGCTCTCTAACCTTCTAATGTCAAAGTTCCAATCAAATTTTGATTAAAATTTTAAGCAGTACTTAGAGATACCCGAACAGTTTAAGTTTAAGACGGCATTAAATGTACAAAACAACAAACAAAAAGCTTCAAATAGTTTTTTCATTAATGTTTCATTAGTTCCCAAGCCCCTTATGGTAACTTATTATTATTGATTTTTTTCATTTGGTCATTTTTTTTTAATTGCTGGCTAGGAAACAGATATGTTTTTATCCAGCTGGCTGGGAATTTCCCTATGTGTTATGCTGGGAAAAAGGAACAGATATATTTTTCCCAGCAACGTAGAAGAACACCTGGAAATGCTTTTATATCATTTATTTTAATTTATTTGAGTAAAATAATACATTTTACCAAAGATTGTTCGTTGGGTGCTCCTGGATAAAGCGAGTATAAACTCGTTAGTCGCTTGTAATATCATTACCTTGAGGATGAAAACCATCGGCCGGTTAAATACGCACATACCCAGAATTCAGACAACAAAATTTTCGAAATTATGCATTTTTTCTTTTCGATATTATTCTGTTTTATATATCAACAGACAAAACTTAAGTGACGCACTTGGGGAGTGCAGTGGATTGTTTTAAAAGTGTCGGTCGCAATAAAAATATATAATTTCTTTTTTTTGATGAATTTCAAGGAAAGTTCCACTCAGTATACAAACAGCTCCTTTCTTCGATTTCGGGCTGTTTTTAGGAGCAGGATTGTCAGATTGCTCCTTAAACATGTTATATGCAATATATGAAACGTTCTAAATTTAGAATCAGTCATTTTCGCCTCAGTAGTAGTAGAACATTGAAAAACTAAAGTTTCGTTTGCGCATAATCAATCAACATATTCAACTTTATTATCGTGCTTTGAAGTTTTATTCAAACAAATAATTGCTACAAAGCCGATGAAGTTTACCTAGGAAAAAGGAAAAGTTTAACTTTAAATAGAATACTAATATAAACGAAAAAAACTTATTATGTATTATTAGACACCTGCACCTTTGAAACACTGAATAACCAAAATATTTACAATTTTAATATGAGAACGCTGTATAATTACAGTCAAACCTCAAAAAGCGGTCACCCTCGGGGAATAGCCTATATATGAATTGTCAGAAAAGTCGCATAATATACTCTATTACGCCCCCATCTCTATTAAGCCACCTCTCTAATAAGCCGCCCCTCGTGAGCTTCGAGGTTTTTAATAAGCCGCCCTCTCTATTTAATAGTTAATAAGCCCCGCTCTCCACAGCCACTTAGGTTGGGTTAGAATCACATTATGTTCTTGATCTCAACATTTCCAATTTTATATGAGACAGTCTCAATACTTTCTTATCAAGTTCTGTTTTCAGTATATTAATGATAGGTTTTGACTTGTATATCGTACTATATGTTCCTCGAACAACAGGAAAAAGGAAATGTTTACCTTAAAATAGAATACTAACTTAAACGAAAACAACTTATTATGTATTATTAGACACCTGCACCTTTGAAACACTGACTAACCAAAAAAATTACATTTTTAATATGAGAACGCTGTATAATTACAGTCAAACCTCTATTAAGCGGTCAGCCTCGGGGAAGAGCCTATATATGAATTGTCAGAAAAGTCGCATAATATACTCTATTACGCCCCCCGCTACGCTCTATTAAGCTCCCTCTCTAATAAGCCGCCCCTCTTGAGCTTCGAGGTTTTTAATAAGCCGCCCTCTCTATTTAATATTTAATAAGCCCCGCTCTCCACAGCCACTTAGGGTGGGTAAGAATCGCCTAATTATATTCTTGATCTCAGCATTTCCAATTTTATATGGGACAGTTTCAATACTTTCTTATCAAGTTCTGTTTTCAGTATATCAATGATAGGTTTTGACTTGTATATCGTACTTTATGTTCCTGGAACAACAAGTCCATCTTTAAGTTTTAAATACGCCCCCCTCTAGAAGGCCTGAAAGTAAATAAGGAAATGGAAGGGCTGGTGACTGCATATTAAAGAATATGTTTGATCCAAGTCTTCTTTCAGCTAAGTCTAATACTCCCAATTAGCTTTAGTCAGTTTGCATATGACATGTATCAATGAACATATTCAACATTATTCCCGTGCGTACAAGTTATCTAATATTATAACAGGCAAAATTGAAACAAATAATTTCTACAAAGACGATGATGTTGAACACTATGATATGCATTTTTAATAATTATAGGGAGTCTAAAATGCGCCAAAACAGTTATTTTAGGTCTTAGTTAATTATTAACAGACATTTAACTGACAACTGACAAATGGCCTAAATTATAACTGACAACTGATATTTGAATCCCCCCATCCAGACCCTCCTAAAAGCGATGACCGCGCGGTTGAACTTCATATAAGCCTTTACTTGACATTGGTCACTTCAAGGCCAAAATGACGGGACTTTTTTTTAAGTTATTAAAATATTTTAACGTTTCCAGATAGAATAATAACCAAATTACTGGAATCCGAGTGTGGATTTCCGCAAAGTAATCCATAAATGGGCGTAATTTTGATTTTCCCTTAAAAAAATGGCGTTTTCACAGTCATTTTAAGGGTCAATCAGGGGGTCTGGGGACGAGTTAAAAAAAATTAGAGGCAAATGTCACGCAATTTTTTGCCATGCTTTTGCACAGCACGAACTCTCGCGGAAACGCTTGCCACGCAGGCTAGGAGGTCCGTTAAAACGATTTCAACATCCAGCCGACATTTTCAAAACATTCGTTATACGTACGCATGTGCTTGTTAAACAAATGTTGAAATAAACGTTCAAACGGCTTTAAAACAATCCAAAATTCCCATTACACCTATTTGAGCGGTATCAACATTCGTTGCACATTTGGTTAGCGAAATGTTGAACCAGTGTTGAAACCGTTTAATTAAACGTCCCTTTTTGACTGACAATGCAAATGTCAAAGACGTTTGGGAGCGAATGCAAGAAAAGATAAGATGCGAATCCACCTGGGGTGCAAACGAACATGCTGTGTCTAAATTAAACTATGTAGAAAACAACTAAGTTTAATCAATTTTTTTATATATTTTTTATCTTAAAAGATAACTGACACTTGAACAGATATTCAAATAACGAAACAGCTTGAATGCTTGAATCTATTTCGAAAGTACAGACAAAGCAGCAAAAATTGTAAAGGTTTTAAATGTGTCACGCAAGTCGTCACGCTATCTCAGATAAGCCATGAAAATAAACAAAATTGAACCAGATGAAAGTTATTTTTGCATCACAGATGCTAATAAGCCGATTTAATGGAACTTGTAGTGAATCCAATCTTTTGTGATGATGATTTTTTTTAAAGTAGCTTTGTCATGGTGATTTTGAGGGTTTTTGGGTCAGAACTGCCCCAAATTAAAACTAAGTACCTTTGGCCGAACACGAAATGCTTTAATATAGAACACTAAGAGGAAGATCTCAAGTGAAATTTCTAAGAGAAAATAAACCATAGTCAGAGTTTTAACGAGTTTTCCAAGACAGAAGCAATAACCTTGAAAAAATTAGCCCAATTTTTTCAAGATGCAATCCATTTCCATCCTGGTCATCTGCAGCCCAAGACACATATTTTTACTCTTAGAGCACTAGTAGAATAATTTGAAACAAAACTGGACCCTTATTTTTTGGTTTTCACTGATATAAAGATGTATTTTGGCTTTTTAAAGTTACACTAAAAATGGTGACACAGCCCCCTTAAGTGGGGCACCAAGATGGCCGCCCCGCACATTTTTACTAAAAATGTCTAATACTCGTTCGCCTAGAACTGTTAAGCGAAATGCTTTTGCGCTTCAAAATTTGGTCCAGATGTGTAGTTTTAAACTCTCTACAATTCCTTAAACATTTTGGAATGAATTTTTTTTAATGTTTCTAAATTTTGATATGACGTAAGTGAAAATCTAGAATACCTTGTTTCATTACTACAATAACGTAAGCATTCTTGTATTTACAAAGGGGAAGTTGAGGCGACCGTGTAGTTGGATTGGGATGGTATCAACTCCTTCCAATCTACATGTAGTTTTCGGTCATGGTTGCGAACCAGTAGTCGTTGGTCTATCTTGCTAACTTGTCGCTACCTATCATTGACAAATTCGAGTAGGCAGCCTATAAAAAAGCCAGAGAATTTTAAATCCTATTCAGTCCGGGGCGAAGGAAGGAAAAGTGCACACGAGGACAATCACAAAAGCAGCCATGAGGTCACCCGTCCAAAAACCACCAAACAGCTGTGTTTTTCTGAAATGTACTCTGGGAATATTTCCTTGGGCAGATTCCCGTTCATGACATCTGACGTATCTATGACAACCACCTATTTACGGTTATTTTTACCCAAATGTCGACTTTCTGATAATTTTAACGTCCATGCTTTGTTTGTTTACTCAATTTAAAAAGCCAATTTAAGCATTTTTCTGATCATATGGAAAAGCAAGAAGAAATCCAAAATGGCGGCTGTTTGGAACTCATGGTGTTGTACTCAGTTTTGAAAGTGCCGCATTCCCTTTATTATTTATTGTGATACCTTTAATATTCGTTGGGTTTCAGAGCGCCCCTTCGTCCCCTACCACCCATCGCATTCCAATCGCATGCAGAAGACAGAAGAGAACAACTGATCATGACGTCGAACCATGACATGACCGTGGCCGTAAAGTGGATTGGCAAGGTATCTATTCCTTCCAGTCCAGCTTCCGGTCACGGTCATGGATGACAAACCATTAACGTTGCTAACTTCCACCTACTTAGCTAGTTAATGTACAGTTACGTTGTTAATGCACCGTTAGCTAGGTAGCTATGCACAGCTAGTCTTTGCCAGTTAACCCGGGTTGAACATACCCTAGACAGACAGATTCTGACAAGTGTCATGAACACTTTAGTTGTTAGCAGATTGTCGATTGTCATTCACAATCTATTGTTTTTCTGTTTGGTCCAACGCCACTAAGCAGAAGTGTTGTTTGGAGGTCCATAGCCTGCGTAGCAAGCGTTTCCACGAAAGTTAGTCTAAAGTTTGTTCCGCGAGAATTCGTGCTGTGCGAAGGTGGGAACAAGAGCGAAAAAAGGAAAGAAGGGAGAGAGGACGGGGAGGAAAGGAACCACCTCTCCCCCCCCCCTTTCTTCCCTTTATTTCGCTCTCGTTCCAACTTTCGCACAGCAAGAACTCTCGCGGAAACACTTGCTACACAAGCTAGGAGGTCCGTTCAAATGATTTCAACATCCAGCCAACATTTTCAAGAAATTCGTTGCAAAAGAATTGGGAATAACCATTTGGCTCCTATTGTACGCATGCGTTTGTTGAACGAATGTTGAAACGTCCAAACGGCTTTAAAACAATCCAAAACTGATTTCCATCCCACCAATTTAAGTAATGATCCGCATAAGAAGGATATATAGCGCTGAACGGCAATGCACGATGCATGGAATGTTTTCTTAACTATTTTCATTGTTACAACTAGTGATCTCATTGGCCTAGACTCAAAAACCGCTAAAAAGTTAAGGATCAAGGTGCATGAAGTCTACATTTTTTAAGGTTTCAAGTATTTTGAGACCAATCACATAACAAACACATACAACATACAATTTTTAAAAGATATTGTATTTGGGGAACTTCATCAAAGAAGCAAAATTAGTAGCTTTTGTCTTCTGCTATTCTGATTGGTTAAGCACGAACATTTCCTAAAATATATTTGACGCAAATGTATTTTCTGTATTTTTATAATGAAATATAATTATGAACCATCAACCTCTCCCTTATTCTTAAAATCAAAGATATTCTATGTGGGAAAGAGCCACTGCCGCAGAACAATGAAGTTTACTATAGTTCTTATGTGAAGCATTACTTAAATTTGAAAGACCTATTCGAGCGATATCAACGTTCGTTGCGGATTTGGCTAGCGAAACATTGAACCAGTGTTGAAACCGTTTAGTTAAACGTCCATTTTGACTGTCAATGCCAATGTCAAAGACGTTTGGGAGCCAGTGCATGAATAGATAAGGTCTATACGAATCCAACTGAGGGTGCAAACGAACATGCTGTGTCTAAATTAAACTATGTAGAAACCAACTAAGTCAAATCAATTTATTTTTTATATATTTTTTATCTTTAAAGATAACTGACGCTTGAACAGAGATTCTAAGAACGAAAACACAGCTTGAATGCTTGAATTTATTTCTAACGGGTACGGACAAAGCAGCAAATTACGTTCCATATAAAACCACTAGTTTCCTAATTTCATTTGTGTGTCTGCCAGTAGTGGCGGGAATAAGGGGGGAGCTGGGGGGAGCCGGGACTGAGGGAGCTGGCGGGCGGGGGTGGTTGGGGTATCATGGTGACGGGGCCCCTTTTGCTTAAATAAAATAACATAACTAATACAATTTCAAATTTTATAAGGAAACCAAGCCCTTATTAATCAAAATAAAAGGAGTTGGAAAATTGGAAAAAGGAAAAGAATATGTAGCCCTACGGTTATCAACTGAGCTGGCGATTCTGTTGGCAAAATGTTTTCCCAAGACTCATAAGTGAGTAAAAATAGAATAAGTCAATTTATATCATATGTTGAAAATGCCTCACGCTAAGGAAATGAATCACAATGAATGTCTCAGCAGGTTACGGAATTTCAAAATACAATAAATTTGTTATCTATTCAAGTAATGGAAACACTCTTGGGGGCTCTTTTGTTTAGGCATTAGCTCAAAACTAAGTCAATTTTTCTTCCTGAAACTACTGCTTCTGTTTTGCGCTATAGAATATATATTAATCTTTTATTCAATTTATTTGGTGGCATTTGGCGTTCCTCATTCCAGCAGGACAGTGTCCCTTCTGTGGCAGTTCACTTTTGTTTGGAAAGCTAATTCTATTTCTGTCATTGTTTTCTTTAATGGCCGAAACGGTATCGCAAAACAAAAAACCTTAAAGTCAATTTCCTCCAATTTGAGAGTATAGGCAATTAGTTATTCATTGTTTTAAGTTCATAAAAGGTTTTAGAAAAGACGCAACGGCGCCACACAGTTGGATGTCTACAATATCAACCTAAACATTTAACACAAACGCAAACAATAGTGGGTAATAACTTTATTGTACGATGGGGCCTGAAATAAAAGATGGGGTCTGGAGGTAAAGAAGAAGGCAGTTTCGACCCCGATAGTAAAAAGGCCTGATCAGTTTCGACGACAAACAATGTTGTTATAATTTGCAAGTGAAAGCAACTAAAAGCAATTATAGCAACCGTATTGTTGAGAGTAAAAGAAGGAAGATATTACAGTGATATTGTTTGAGAGAAATATTTATTTATTGATCAATGGTGATTTTTCGGTTTATACTGAGAGAAGATTCCAGACGTCAAAAAAGGATAAAAAAACGTGCTTTTAACTCGACTCAACTCACATTTAATAGCTGCCCTGATAATTTCGTCTGTCACCAAGCCATACAGTTTCACTACTTATAGTTTTCAATTGAGTTTTTACCACAATTGCCGCTAAACTCACATTCTGGTTGGTCAACGTGAGTGGTAAATGAGAGTCCAGACAACGGTGCTGACGCTAACATCACGCGCGCTTGAAAAACACCAATCAGATTGCGAGAAAGTTATAGACAACGCTTGCTCTTTCTTTGCTGTCACGTTTTGTAACAAGACTTCGATTTTTTCTTGTGTTTTTTTTTTTCTAAATATTGTTGTAAAAAACAAATTTACACCGGTTTTCCGTGGTGTGGACTCTTATTTACCACGATTTACGTCATCACATGGTCAAAATTTGTTGCTGACTCACTCGGCTGCGCCTCGTGAGTCCACAACATTTTGACCATGTAAATATAATAAATATAATAAATATAATAAATATAATAAATCGTGGTAAATAAGAGTCCACACCACGGAAAACCGGTGGAAATTTGTTAAATCGAAAGCAATTTCGCAGTTGCTTTGGTTTTGCGTTGCTACGCTTTGTGATTGGCTAAAAATTCTCGCGCCACTTTCTCAACCAATCAGAAGTAAAACCAAAACCAATCGTGTAGTGATTTGCTGGTGACGCGTTTTCCCGCGCTTGGCGCCGGCTACATTAAAAAAAAAAAATAAAAATAAAACTTTATTAACGTGTCATTCGTTCATGTATTTGCTTCGAGCTCTGATTGGTTCATTGGATTCTTTACGACTGTTGTGATTGGTCAGAGTAATTACTTTGGTTTTGCGTTTACGGTCACTCACATGAAAATCGCTCTTTATATTTCTGGACTACCGACCAGAATTGAGAAAAGTTTTTTTTCCTTCTGAATAGTTTTAAGTAAATAAATAAATAAATGACAACGACGATGATAATGATTAATTTATATAATAATAATGGTTATTCGTTGACTGACAACCAAATTGAAACATCCGGCAGAATAGCTATTGTTATCGTGACATTTTTAAATGATTAAAATCACAGTTCGGATTGTTCTGTCATATCAAGAGAAACCGATCATATCCTTTACGGTTGTCCTAAAGAGGCACGAGTTTCCTTCATATTAAAGGAATATCGCTTTGTTTATTTAATGACTCTTTCAATAAGTAGGTAAAAACAAACAAAACAAAACAACGAGAACAAACAAACAAAAAACAAACAAATCTAAAGCGAGGTGCGCTAGTGTCCCTTTTTGTTTAGCAAAATGCGCGCATTTTACAAGTGATATTTCATAGAAAGACAAAACACAAGAGATTACTTGATGCGTATGTTTAGCTTTCTAGCGTTATAAAATGGACATAAGCGCCTTCTCGATCGCAAGTGAGTCGATTGTGTCTTTAAATAATTATCTCTGAGTGTTATATTATCTTATAATCGGAAGTGTTTGTCAACTATATTATTTTTATCTGACGTTAACATTTTCCAAAGCAAATTCTATATCATATGATTTTATTGACGTTTTTGATGTTTTGCCGTCAACTCTACACTTAAAATTTGCAAGAAAAAAATTTCCTGTTTATTTTGACAAAGTATTAGTTTCCATTCGGCTTTTCTTTAAACCTTGATGCCTTTTTTTGGTGTTAATTTGTTAGTTTAAGTTCCACATGCATCGGGGAATCAGTACATGACGCTTATTAATTTTCTGGCAAGTCTGTTAGGCTTTTTGAGTTAATTAATAAGGATAAAAGGAGCATCTTTTAATTTTTGCGGCCTAGATACTTTTATCATCAAATTCAGTAATACTGATGCAACTTATGGGGACTATTTTTTAGCAAATCAGATGCGAAACTTTCATTTGTGACCCTCAGACAGACACCGGAATCAGGAAATGGCCGTTCGAGAAAGTTCTTGCTATTTTATTAATTTTCTAAATGTATATCAAAGTGAAATGAAACTTTGCGCACAGTATAAAAAAAGTCCGACTCTCATCTGCAGGTGATGCAACGGCAAATTTGAGCAGTACTGACAACATTTATGATATGAGGATTTATACAAACTTATAAATATTGACTGCAGCCAATGGGCTCCATGGTAGCCCAACGCGAGGGTGTCGTTCAACGAAAACGAAATACAAATAATTTAAGAGGAAAGAATTAAGAAGTTTGAAATATACAATTTGCGCGCTTACTTATAGACAGTGATCTCCAAAACATGTAAACATGCTGAGCATATTCGCTCATGTATTTACACCATGTGGCGCATGGCCTGCTATTATTTCCACTTCGTATTCAAACATAATGACACAACTACGTGATCAGCATAACTTTACATTGAATTTACCTAAATTTAATGTATATATAATATATATGTATTTTTTACCTCAATTTTACAATCGGAAATTTCAAGAAGAAAGCATGTTGAACGTCATTAAGACAATCTCTCTTGACGTCATAAAATATCGGAAATAGCAATTTCTTTCCTTTCTAAGAAGCACGAATATTGAATTAAAACGTTCGTCGAGCTATCTAATTTATATTTTTAGGAACTGCTTGATCCACAAAAATATACAACACCTTGGCACCTGTTATCACATAGAAATCAGACGCCATTTTTAAGTGACAGGTTTGCGAAGACTGAAATTACAAGGAACAACTTTAATTATGGCCCGTTGATGTGAAGAAGTCGAAGTTCAATTCACAAGCAAATTATTCGCGAACGGAAAATTTGCACAGCTGTCTTCAGAATCTTAAAGATGACAACAATTACTATTCTGTTGCTAAGTTTTAGATAAGCTTTATCTTAATACCACAAGGGAGCTTCACCAATTACCAATTTTGCCATTAACTGCCGTAAAAATTATTCTTCTGTGCGGCTGGTTTAATAAGAGATTTATGTAATCCGCGAATAGCATGTATATGGATTAAAGTCCCTATCTGGACAAGACGGAGCCGTCTGACTTTGGACAAACAAATTTCGTGTTACGTTTTTACGAATGACATAAAGATCTATAGAGCAAGATTGGCTGCGATAAGTTTCTCAATATGAAGTCGAATTTTACAAAGGCAACTTAAGATAAGTTCGTTGGTCTAATTTCAGTTCAATATATTTCGATGGAAAGATATACCTAATGTATACCACTAGATTTGCCCTCGGGTTGTAGTACTAAGTGACTGGCTTTTGTTCGCGAAATTTCACTTATAAGACAAAGCATTGTTTTCGTAAAGTGGAAGACGAGGCCTGCATATATGAATGCATGAATTATCGCCAGAAATGCGCAGCTGTAACTAGCTTGTTTTTGTATCGAGGTCCGACAAAACCGCTCTTGTCCGACAGAGCATACGGTAGGGGAGGAATATTTTCCGCTAAACCACAATTTTCTAATCACCTTGAACGGAGGACATCGAACTCTTCAAAAGATAAAATAAACGCTAATATGGCCGGGAGACGAGAGGTGTTCGAGCGAACTCGATTTCGGGATAGGAATCGAAGTTCTGCATCGCAGGAACAAAATGTTGGCGATTCAATGCATAGAATTAACAACAGCGAAAATATTCCCACAGAAGCCAGAACGGAACCCAGCACAATTGCGGCGCGGAGTTTCAAGGTATGAAATTTATCGTCGTTAATATTTCCCCCTTGCTAGTGGGATCATTTTTTATAGAAGATGCCATGAGAGCCGCACAAATGAGCGTGCAAATAGATTAGTAGTAAACTGAAATAAAAACAGTTTCTTTTTCGTCCTCCTCTTAAGTAGACAACAAAAATTCGTGATATAAACCGAAAGACTATTCGACGTTCTTTTCCCCAATTCTTTGTTGCTAAGTATGCTTTTTTTTCGCTTCTCTTCTTTAATCAAAAGAGAAGACATTAAAGGCACACTCTGTTTTACAAGAGCGTTTTTAAAAAAGTGCGATGTTGTTTTTTTGGCTAAAAAAATTAAATGCGGTATTCATTTAATGTCTGAATTTGGAAATTAAACCGAATCTAAAGCAATCCAAATTCAGGTATGTCAGAACTGCAGCTACCGAGTAAAACATTTCCTTGGGCTTTGAAAATAATTTGTGCAGATTCGATTTCAAACGATAGTCCGTTCATTTACATTCAAAGACCAAATGGCATTTACACTCTCTTACAAGTAATATACTCTGACTATCTGACTCAAATAGGTTACCTCATTCTAAATATCCGAAATCTCTTTATTTTTCCAAACTGATGAAGAGTAAATGAATGGTACTTCAAGTAATATTTTATGATTACAAATGCAGCTTTGTCGAAACACGAGACATGAAGCGTAAAAGAACGAATGCACGGCATGATAGCAAAAGGGCCAAATAATATCTCATTTCAAAGAAAAATGTTTTTTTTTTTTAATGAATTTTAAAGCACCTCTCAGATATTGCGTTCAAATTTATACTAAAGAGAGGAAAACCTCCGGTAGAATTGTACTTGGATCAGGAAATCATAACATACATTTCCTGCGTTAATTTATTGCAAGCAGATATACAAATTCGCCAAAAATATTATAGGAGATATTTTAATGTAAAATAAATATTATCACACGCACTGAATGAGAATTTGCATTGCACTAATTCTATCTTGGGATTTATTTTCTCAACAAAAGCTGGGCACGAAATATTGTACCTTCACTTTGGAAAATAATTTATCGAAATATAAACGGCAAAATCAAATACTTTGTTTCGAAATGATTGTGTATATTGCACCAGTGGGCAATACGACGTCGCAGAATTTATTTTGAAGCAACTCTTTTATTGCGATTCACGGTTGTTGGATTCGAAAGCCAAACCTTTTTTTGTATATAAAATATTAATTCTTAGCTGTCAAACTGCTGTTCAAAATTTGAACCGGGTTTTTTAGCAATTCATCAGCAAAACACCAATAGAACAAGGTCAGCTTCGTATGATTTTAAATTACCGTCCAATCATAATGTCAACACGAAAATGTTAGCGCATTTATAGGATAATTATGTTATGCATCATAGGTTTGTAAATGTAATATATTCCGTATTGACGTCCGGTAAATTATTAAACGTCGGCGCCGCTGGCTGGACAAGGAACCTTAAAAATGCCAGAATCCTAACTTTGTGCTTTATTTGGATATTTAGCTCACTGGAGAAGTCGCGATATAAAAGATAAAAAATCTTTTTTCAATTTGTGACTTAACAAACGCTTTTCGAGTTTTAGGAATGCTGGAAATGGCGTTTCAGAGGGTAAAATCGGAAAAATTTTCCGGGGGGGGCATGCACCCGGACCCCCTTTTCAGAAATTCCTTGATCCGCCCCTGACTTCAGTATGTACAACCTTGTTTTACAGGGTCCCTACTCTGATCTTCCCCCCTCGAGAAGAAGGAACCCTGCTAACGAGGTTGAGGCGAGCAGCAGTTTGTCGTGTGAAACTCACGAGATTGGCAACTTTTTGGAGTTTGTCAACTTTAGATTGTCGTGTGAAGACGACTTTACAGACTTTGTAAATTATTGATTATTGAAAAATAGACCTTTTTCCTTAGGATGAAGACATCGGTAATCCCTCGATGCATTTCTCCAGCGCTAGAATGCAAGGGAACGCAACTAACCCAACGATTGACTACCGGGACCTAGGGCACCAACCCTTCAGAAATCACGATGTATCTGGCCAACATTCCCAGGGACATCAGGTACAAGGACCACCGGCAAGGGATCAAAACCAGAATCTGCAAGCAAGATCGGTTTCACAGGAACTCCCGGGGCTTATCCCTCGCAGGGAAATCGACATTCTACCACCGGATGGTGATGTGGATGCGGCAGCAAACTATAGGCGAATGGCTGTTTGCCAAGAAACCGATGACGCACTGGGCCAAAGAACAAAAATGCGTGTCTACATGAAGCGTTTTTGAGTTTGAGTGAGGCAGTTTACAGAACATCAACTTCTGATTTTGTTCAGGAGTTTTGTTCCAAATACTTGATCAAGACCAATAACGTTTTACTGGAAATTACGGGGTTGTAGTAGTCAACTGTTGCTCTAAACCGATTGTATTTTACTGGATCTATATTGCATTGTATTTTCTTTGAATTGGCACTGTTTTCTTTATTCACACGATTTGAGACCGAAGATTGACGAACTCGTACAGCTAACTATTTGCTCAGTGTATGAGCTGCGAGGCGCTAACAGAGTTAACGAGAAGTGATCGCACCGCGCGAGCAAAAGCAATCCAGTCGAGTGTCTCTAGCATAGCTCTCTCAAATGATTGGTTCCTCTGCAAAAGTTGTTTGAAGTACTTTACCTGGGCACAGGGAGTCCTCACACCTGATATGAATGACGTGAATAAAAGTTAAAGAATAGACATTTACTTTACTTTGCACTTTGTTCGTGTTTTTGAGTGGCGTCATTTTGAAGAATTTATGTTTCTCCCATTGCCATGGTTGACTAATTAAACAATCTTTAGGCTGCATAACCCGTGCTGGTTTACTGGGCGCAAGTAATCACTCCACACCAATAAGTTCGGTAAAAATGACTGTTGGCAACGGTTTACAAATACAGAGTTTGTGTCAAATAATTCCGGTAAAATTTAAATTTTCTAATATTTGTGAATTGAATACTTAAGACTGGTACAACAGGAAGAAGACTTTACTCATCAAATTTGAGGAATGTAGCTGTGTTCAAAACCGTGCAATTATTTTGTTTTCCATACATTGGTCAATAAATATAGATTTTTAATCAGTTAAACATATGATGAAATGCGCGTGTGAACATATTGAAATGTAAAACACACGTATTATAAATTGATTTTATTATTATTATAAGGTCCACGGAAAAATTTACAGGCGATGTTTGGAAAACAAAATAAAAATTTCACGCTTTCTGTAAAATTCAAGACATTTCACACACTAAACGCGCCCCTTACGCACAACTTTATAGACCTAGTATTGTCCATTATGCTTCACGCGTCTCTGACCAATAGAAGCCTCGCTTCTGTGTAAACCAAACAACAGAAGCACGTGAAGCATAATGGGGAACTGGGCCTTAAACACTACTTAGCACAATTTTGGCACGAGTTAGGCACAATTATGGCACGACCTTGGCGCAACGCAATTTTGTCACGATCTAGACACAATTGTCACGACTTCGACACAATTTTGTCACAAACTAATTGACGGTACAATTTTGTCACGACCTGTAGAAGGGTAAAAAATGGCCAACTGTCAAATAAACAAAACTGAGTAAGATCCTGTACAAAAGTTTATTGACTTTGATTACAAGCATTTTTAAGTAAAAAGAAATGAAACTTCGGGAGAGAAGAAGACTATCCCTGCATCAAAACCTTATTTAACAGCCAACAAAATGTTCACGAGGAAATATCTTACAAAATTCAATTGAAACTAAAATTACCAAATATTGCCTCGTCTTGGGCATCAGCTAAATCAAACCTCCTGTCCTTACTTTAGTCTGTGAATGAAACCGCAAAGTGCGATCGGAAACATATTCAAACTCTCGACCAGTACTTTCATCTGAAGCCGTTAATTGTCCTGTATACAAGGTTAGTTCTAAACTTATGTAAGTTCTTGAGCAGTACTTTGAATTGGTGCATTCGTGCTACGCTTCTTACCCCATTATTAGCCTTAGGAGTGAAAGCAGTACCTACAGATAAACACACACTTCTCGCGTTCTTCTGTCAGCTGTGCTGCTCAACCAGCAGAATCAGTTTCATTTTCAACCCAGCGAAGATACGCGAAAACAATTATCTGGCATTTCGAACTCAAAATAGAGTCCGAAAACTGATTCAAATATCTAACTAAACAAAATGACACCGAAGTGCTGCGAGAATAGATGTTTGAAAGATGTTTCGTAATGACAGTTATAATGTATCAAACACGAGAACGAGTGTTTCATCTGGATTTCTAAACACCGAGAAGTGGGCTTTAAAAAAAAAACAAGGCGTAGCCGACTTCGAAGCTAGTGTTTGGATACCCGATGAAACACTCTTTCGAGTGTTTGATATAGCTTCTCAAACTGGCCCCGGTTGTTCAAAAGGCGGATAGTGCTATCCATCGGATAAGTCACTATCCAGTGGATAAGTATCAACAAAAACCCTTTGTGTTAGCCGTTGGATAGTGATTTATCCGGTGGATAACGCCATCCATCTTTTGAACAACCGGGGCCTGATCATTAAGTACAGAGAAAAAGAATGAATGAAATCGCTAGAATCTATCCTAATTACGAACACATTTCCAAACCACCGTCACGCATATAATTTTCTCTGTTCAAAACTTGACCAATCGATTGTTTGGTGTCTTTAAAACAGGAATACGTGAAGAAAGTGCTGCTCATGATTAAAGTAGCTTTAAGGGAGGGTTTCACGGTTCGGCGCATGTGCAAGCTATGACGTAACTCATTTAATTTCATTGTTTAGATCAATCGGAAGCGAGTAGATAACTCTGGGCCTCTGGCGGGAATTTTTCCCGTGAAAATGTCGCGGTCAGTCAGCTGAATGAATGGCTGATTATACATACCCATGTGCGCCATGAAAGCCACCAGACCGTAGAATAAATCCTTCGGGTCAAAGGTTTTATTCAGTGTTGACTTTGTCGGTGTAATCCGTTAAAATTTTCTGTGAATTCTGGTCCTCCTTCGCTTTGTTTGGAATAATTATAGTATGTGATTATTGAAGTAAATGCGAGTGGTTTTTTAACCGATAAAATTGGTAAGAAAGCGAATAAATTATTTTAATCTGTGCACATGCGCCGAACCGTGAAACCACCCCTTCAAGATATTCGACGCATTGATCAGTTTTCACAATAATAAATGATATAACTTAAAAAAATGCAGAGTTGAAAGGGCCTGCTT
>JAJGOT010000424.1:0-35000 GCA_022457155.1 Cladopsammia gracilis
CATCCATGTCCAATACTGTCGACCTGATACGACCCGAAAAAATCAAAGTTCGATCCGTACGGATCGACAAAATGAGACGACCCGTAAATTGCAGTTGTCGACCCGAAAATTGCATCTCATTAAACACGCATGCCAGATGAGAGACCCTGGGAACTAGGTTAACAGGCCCACTTGAAGGTTGTCGACTCGTACGAGTCGTACGGATCGACAAAACTACTGTCGACCCGAAAGACAAACTTGTCGATCCGAAAAATGCATACTCGTTGAGCATATGAATATTCCTCGTTCTAAAAGCGTGTTACACGAAAGGTAAATGGAGTATATGTATATTCCTCGTTCGTGGGCGTAATGCGAATAGCCCGGTTCTTATAGCAGGCGTTGCTTCCCTTCTCCCCTCTCCTTTTTCGCGAACCCTCCCCCCCCCCCCCCCTCGTTTACGCCTGCCTCGCAGGCTATGCTTTTAAGGATGTCCTCAGACAGAGGTCTGTGGCCCCCATCAATTAGTTTGGCCTCAGGAGGTGGGTATTTGTACCTAGCATTAGATACAGATGGCTTTAATGCAAAAAAAGCCGAGAGGCAGATAAATGAATTGAATCTAACTTTTAATGTTTAGGTTTTACCACCACTCGCGAAACAGATCATATTTAAATCTAACACTGGTAAACCAACAGTTTCACACTTCATAGTGAAAATGTGTCTTGTGTCTCAAGGTTCCGATTTATATATCATTTTTGCACTGATGACCCAGTGGCGTAGCCAGCCTATAGGCCCAAAGGCCCGGGCCTACAAATTTTTCAGCCCACTTGTGTTACATTTTTAAGAACTGGAAATGAAAAATTCAAATCCATTCTCTTTTATCAAGTATTAGGATTTCGGTGCTTTCAAGATACACATAAAATCACCAGAAAGTGAAGGATAAAGCATTTTCAAAGGCCAATATCGAAAAATGTTCCGGTTTATAAATACCGGCTCGACAACCGTCAAAGAACGGAATAAACGAAAAGAGGCAAACAATAACAATTTTGAAAATATCTCCCCATTTACAAGCAATGATTTCACGCTTGCTTTGTTGTTGTTGTTTTTTTCTCTCTCTTTCGATGTCCACTAAAGCCAATTATTAATCAAATAGCTAAAGAACAAAAATATGAAGTTAAAAAGCGGCATTTAAAATTAAGGGAGGAAAATAAGAGAAAAACAGCATAAAAAGCCACAAACCTTGTAAAAATATCAACTTGATTTAATTCCCGCTCTGCTTTCTCCCTGAAACGAGGTGAAATGTGTTAGTAAATTGTCATTTCCTTCAGGTTGCATTTACATAAAAATTACGAATGGTTGGTGTTAATACATACAAATACACCAACAAGATCTCATTTACTGTCAAATGCGATTAGACTGATTAAAGTGGAAACAAAAACACTTGCAAGTGTATGATGAATGTGAGTGTGCTCATTTCACGAGTCAAGTTCGAGCCCGAGTCAAGTCCGAGCCCGAGTCAAGCAAGTTCGAGTCACGAGTCAAGTTCGAGTCAAGTTTTGCAAAAAAGTATTTTTCTTCCTGTTTTTATATAAAATATTATATTTTGTTTAGATACATTAAGTGTTGAATTGAGCGTTGTTGATTTGATTTACGCAGTCTGTGTACACTACGCGAACGACTCATTTGAGGGACCATTTAATTTTTTTTTTTTTGGGGGGGGGGGGGTGGGGGGGGGCAATTTCTTCTGAGTATGAATTTTTTTTTTCAGCATCACTATTTGCAAGAATTTTTACCAAAATGCTTGATTTTTGTTTCACATGCTTTCTTGTGCATGATTTTTTTTCTCTTAAATTTCTTCTGCAGGAATTATTTTTTTGGTAATTGCCCAACTCCACCACAAAAATTAAATTGTCCGTCCCTTAGAATTTGTTTGCTGAACTCAAGGTAAATGTCACGCAACCTCTCGTTCAAAGACCATAAATACAAGACTAAAAGTAGGTTGAATAATCGCGAAATAAATTTCTTACAAACTCTGTTAAAAATATAATGTTATTAATGAGGTAGGGAAATATTATTCTGAAAATTCCTCGAGCATTGGAGCTCACAGACTGGAAGAACCCCTTACAAATAGCTAATACAAGCCAGCCGGCGTTCAGTCCCGTACGAATATTAAACCACTGCGAATATTAAATTCGAACGGGAGTCAAGACTTTCGTATAATTGCCATGTAAATATCTATTTGAATCAAGGCAGTATATCCTATCTTCGTTTAAAAAGTTGCAAGGGAGTCTGTTAATTTTTATTTAGCTGGTGCAGACTGTGCAAATGCCAAGTCATTTATTAGTGACACCGCTCGAGGGAACACGCACTCTGTACGTTCGTTTGGGAGCCTGATGACGAGTGAAAATACTAAAAACATGTGAAAATAGGCAAATGTCACCCAATTTTTGCCACGATAACAAAAGCAACTTTTGAAAAAGAATAGATGTAAATTGCCAGGAAATAATGAGAAGGGGAGCATTGGGGCCTATTAAACCGAAAAAAAACTTGAAAACCGAAACTGTACAACCACTGAGTTGTTATTTTTTGTATAACATTACTCTCTATTAATCATAAAAAGCGAAAACCGGATGTTATTGAATGAAAAGAAAAACGAAAACTGCAACGGTTACCAAAACCGAAAAACCGGGAATTTTGAATGAAAACTGAACCGAAACACCGATCTCAAAAATGACAAAAACCGAAAAACAGAAAACCCCAATGCCCCTTCCACTGAAGAAGGGGCGCAACTTTTGTAACAAAGTGATACAACGGCCTTCTCTACTTGCAGAGACATTCGCTGACCCGAAACATTGCGCCACTTAGTCTTTGTTCCCAGACCATTTTCCAACATCAAAAGTCCAATATCCAATATTCCGGCCTCATAAACGATTTTGTTCCCGCTTGAGTTAACTCTAACTCTTTAAAACATTACATCGTCTAGTTCTCTCTCTCTTATTTCAAACAATGCGTATTTGTGTCAAGCTAAGACATGCTTTTAATTCATCGAAACAAAATTTGGTTTATTTGAACTTTCACAAATGGCAGCGAAATTTCACACATTTAACAACAACATTTGCCGTGCCGTGAATGAGATTATGGGTAGGCAGCATTGGCAAGCTGAGTAATATTCCATTTCTCGATAATCAAGATGTTTTCTTTGCTTGAGGCATTTTAGAGCATGATTCATGCATCTTGTGCTGATATAAGGTGTGTTCTGTTAGAGACGAAGGTTAATTTACCCAATTTCCAAGTAGACCTTTGGGTCGCATCGTCCATGGTTTATGCTTTTCACCCGACGTTTCTTCAATTTGGTGTAGAAGAGCATATAAATTAACTCCTTGCACTGGAGTTAATTTTTGCGTAGTTATTTGGAGTTAAAATGACCCCCAAAAAGGGATTATTTTGAACCTAAAGTTTTAACTCCACTTTTGGAGTTAAAATAACTCTTTGGAAAATTGCAGTGCTGTTGTCCATTTACCAATGACCGTTTCATTTTGTTTCAAGAGATTTCTGAAATCACTCTAGTCGCTAAAAATCCCCGTATATGTGATGGTAATAAAATTATGTATTAACGTATCACAACGATTACAGGTGCGTCGCTGGATAATTGTAAAAGTACGCACCTTTGATGACTCTTGGGTATTTCTTCACGCAAAATAAAGCGGGTCCAACAAAAATCCTTCGGTTAAAATGATTTGCAGAGCACCTTGTATTCAAACCAACGGAAGAATTACACACTATTCCACAATGTATGTGCCAAGTCCTTTTATTAAGCACAAGCGCACTTTTTATAAATAGAACACTGTAATATTTCACATTACAAAGTCATGACGCACTTTTTGGCACGTGTTTCCTTCTTTGCTTATTTCAGTTTCATGAGAATGAAATCTCTACTAAACATAATCATTTGGTTTCATTCTCCGGCGTTATTTCTAGAACATTTGTGAGTCAAGTAAAATCATGGCTCCCTTCTAGGCTCTCCTTGTTTATTACTGTAATATTTCACGTTAAAAAGTCATGACGAACTTTTTGGCTCAAGTGTTTCCTTCTTTGCTTATTTCAGTTTCATGAGAATTAAATCCTCTACTAAACATAATCATTTGGTTTTATTCTCCAGAGTTATTTCTAGAACATTTGTGTGTCAAGTAAAACCATGGCTCCCTTCTAGGCTTTCAGTGTTTCCTTCTTTGCCTATGTTTTTCACGAGATTTAAATCTCTACTAAAGATAATCTTTGGTTTCATTCTCCAGCGTTATTTCTAGAACACTTGTGTTCACGTGATATTTCACCTGTTGTCACGACTGCCTTCTAGGCTCTCAGTGTTTCCTTTTTTGCTTATTTTACTTTCACGAGAATAAATCTCCAGCAATAATTTTTTTTGGCTTTAAGTGATGTTACACGGGACGACTCTTAACGCAAAGTTGTTACGTTTAAAGTTGACACCGTGTAACAGCGCGCGGACAATGATTTTTAACGCAATATTTTGTTGCGGCTGCCGCAAGAAATTGTTGCAATAAAAATCGCCCCATGTAACATCCCTTCATTCTCTATTTCTAGAACAATTGCGTATCACGTGATATTTAACGTGACAAAGTCATGACCCGCTCTCTTGGCACTCAATGTTTTCTTTTTTAACATTTATGAGAATTAAGACCTCGAGCGGTTATATTATAAAATGATCCAAAACCTGCTCAAACCTTTAATGCTACGTTTTCCATCATTCTTTGAAAATTATCCAGCAGTTTGGTGTCAAACTCCTTCCATATGAAGTTCAAGGTGCTCCAATACTTTTGCATCGATTTTTTTCCTGCTTAGAAGGGCTTTCAAATGGAGAAATAGTTGTTGGGATTACAAGCTACTCCGCATCTGGGCACAGGCGAAGCTGACAAGCAGTTTTCTGCGTTTTGTTCATGAATACGAAATGACCAAGTGTGGAAGTTATTCTAAGAATCCGCACCTTTGTAAGGGGGGCGAACATAATATGCGCGCCAGTTACCCCAGGAGGGGAGGGAGCATT
This sequence comes from Cladopsammia gracilis, assembly GCA_022457155.1. Taxonomy (NCBI): domain Eukaryota; kingdom Metazoa; phylum Cnidaria; class Anthozoa; order Scleractinia; family Dendrophylliidae; genus Cladopsammia; species Cladopsammia gracilis. Next base: position 5,036 of record JAJGOT010000424.1, read on the forward strand.
TACGCTGCATTAGAAGTTTCCATGGAGTGCAATGTTTTTAACCCTATTCAGACTGGGCTTTTTTAGGCAATCTGTGACTGGGGGGGGGGGGGGGGGGGGGGGGGGGGGGGGGGGGGGGGGCTCCTCGGACCCCTCAGACCCCCCTTCATATCTCTGGAACCAGTAAGGCTAGGATCATGAAATTTTCACACAATGTTCATCTCTATATAAGGAAACCTCACACCCAGTTTTGACCTGCCACACCCAATTATGACGTCACAGTGACGTAATTTTTGTTTTTCCAACGTTTCTTTGATATTTTTCCATTCATATACTTAAAATATCAAATATAGCTGTAAAATCATATCTTTAATATTAAAACATAATAAATACAAACAAGGACACACTTGTAAGGCGAGAAAAGGCAAAAAAAGGCGATAAAACTATAATTTTGAAATTATTGTCCGCCATCTTGGATCCGCCATCTTGGATCCGCCATCTTGGATTTCCTTTTTTTTCGTTTAAATTAAAATTTAAAAAATATCTTAAAGAGAAAAGGATCAGAATGTATAAAACACGTATCAAACTAATGTCTATTATCCAAACAATGAACTTAGAAGCGTTATTTAATAAATAGTACAAAATTTTTCTCTATAAGTAAAAGTGAGCAAAAATTTACGTACCCCTCCCCCCCCAAATATTTGATGTTAAAAATTTTTGATGTCTTTCAAGAACTAGTCCCAAGAAAAAACTATTCTAATAAGAAAATGCACTATAAGTCAAAAAACAAGATCTTAAAATAAATAATTCACCATATTTTAATATTTTGAAAACCTATGTGTCAAAAACCGGTTGCCATGGCAACATGGTTAATCACACTGACATGTTATGGATACCAAAATGTCTCTAGATAAATTCTAGGAAAAGTCAGAAAATTTCAGTCTCATAGCTATTTCGGTGTAAGAGTTATTACAATTTTACTGGAGGGGGGGTTCGAAAAGCCCCCCCCCCCCCAGTCTGAATAGGGTTAAATGCGGGGGCAACGCATATCACGTACGCCCCTCTTAGAAACCGGGAAATCGCTCAAAATTTCCGTGGAAACCAAACAACCGCACTGGGGATAAAAATTGCTCAAAACCGAAAAACGGCTTTTCATAAAAACCGAGATCCGGATTTTAAAAAAGGAAAAGAAAACCGCAATGGTTATCAAAACCGAAAAACCGGAAATTTTCAGTGCAAAAAACGAAACACCGGAAATCTTCAGTGCAAAAAAACGAAAAACCGGAAATCTTCAGTGCAAAAAACGAAAAACCGATCTCAAAAATGACAAAACCGAAAAACCGAAAACCCCAATGCCCCCTCCCCAATGCCCCCTCCAATAAGCCTTCATTTAAGATAAACAGACGCGATGAATTGTAGTTTACGTATACTAGCCTTACCTTTAGTTTTGGTTATCTTGTAGGTCATTTCCACCCTTCCTTTTTTTTAAATATGTATTGCGACATTCTCCTTTATATAATGTTGTATTTTTAGTTTGTAATTTAGTAACATCTTAAACCTGAAGAAGGCTGGTCTGGCCAGCCGAAATATTGTTTCAAATATATTTACTCGTTGTATCAGTTATACAGTAGTCCTTGGACCTCTCGTTTATATTCATTTTGGATGCATTAAATTTCTATGCAAGACTTTTCTGGTTGAACACTGATTATTGAAACAAGTTTCTCATTTCACTGGGGCAGTAGTTTTGTCATTAACTCCGGAAATCCCATACGAAAAACTGGCCAATACTTGTGATTTTGTTCCCACCTATTTTCATACCTAACCCTCTCCAGGCTAGAATACAAAAGCAAACTTTGCATTTTTCCACCTAAATAGAGTTTTGGTCCCAGTTCGTGATCTCAGTATTTATTTGGGTAGGGAGCTGGCCGAAAGATTGAAAAAAGTACTTCTGCAACATCCATGTCCAATACTGTCGACCTGATACGACCCGAAAAAATCAAAGTTCGATGCGTACGGATCGACAAAATGAGACGACCCGTAAATTGCAGTTGTCGACCCGAAAATTGCATCTCATTAAACACGCATGCCAGATGAGAGACCCTGGGAACGAGGTTAACAGGCCCGCTTAAAGGTTGTCGATTCGTACGAGTCGTACGGATCAACAAAACTACTGTCGACCCGAAAGACAGACTTGTCGATCCGAAAAATGCATACTCGTTGAGCATATGAATATTCCTCGTTCTAAAAGCGTGTTACACGAAAGGTAAATGGAGTATATGTATATTTCTCGTTCGTGGGCGTAATGCGAATAGCCCGGTTCTTATAGCAGGCGTTGCTTCCCTTCTCCCCTCTCCTTTTTCGCGCATCCCCCTTCCCATCCTGTTTACGCCTGTCACGCAGGCTATGCTTTTAAGGATGTCCTCAGACAGAGGTCTGTGGCCCCCATCAATTAGTTTGGCCACAGGAGGTGGGTATTTGTACCTAGCATTAGATACAGATGGCTTTAATGCAAAAAAGCTGAGAGACAGATAAATGAATTCAATCTAACTTTTAATGTTTAGATTTTACCACCACTGGCGAAACAGATCATATTTAAATCTAACACTGGTAAACCAACAGTTTCACACTTCATAGTGAAAATGTGTCTTGTGTCTCAAGGTTCCGATTTATATATCATTTTTGCAGTGATGACCCAGTGGCGTAGCCAGCCTATAGGCCCGAAGGCCCGGGCCTACAAATTTTTCAGCCCACTTGTGTTACATGTTTAAGAACTGGAAATGAAAAATTCAAATCCATTCTCTTTTATCAAGTATTAGGATTTCGGTGCTTTCAAGATACACATAAAATCACCAGAAAGTGAAGGATAAAGCATTTTCAAAGGCCAATATCGAAAAATGTTCCGGTTTATAAATACCGGCTCGACAACCGTCAAAGAACGGAATAAACGAAAAGAGGCAAACAATAACAATTTTGAAAATATCTCCCCATTTACAAGCGATGATTTCCGGCTTGCTTTGTTGTTGTTTTTTTTTTCTCTCTTTCGATGTCCACTAAAACCAATTATTAATCAAACAGCTAAAGAACAAACTTATGAAGTTAAAAAGCGGCATTTAAAATTAAGGGAGGAAAATAAGAGAAAAGCAGCATTAAAAGCCACAAACCTTGTAAAAATATCAACTTGATTTAATTCCCGCTCTGCTTTCTCCCTGAAACGAGGTGAAATTTGTTAGTAAATTGTCATTTCCTTCAGGTTGCATTTACATAAAAATTACGAATGGTTGGTGTACACCAACAAGATTTCATTTACTGTCAAATGCGATTAGACTGATTAAAGCGGAAACAAAAACACTTGCAAGTGTATGATGAATGTGAGTGTGCTCATTTCACGAATCAAGTTCGAGCCCGTGTCAAGTCCGAGCTCGAGTCAAGCAAGTTCGAGTCAAGTTTTGCAAAAAAGTATTTTTCTTCCTGTTTTTATATAAAATATTATATTTTGTTTAGATACATTAAGTGTTGAATTGAGCGTTGTTGATTTGATTTACGCAGTCTGTGTACACTACGCGAACGACTCATGTGACGGACCATTTATTTATTTTTTTTTTGGGGGGGGGGGGGGTGGGGGGGGGGCAATTTCTTCTGAGTATGAATTTTTTTTTCAGCATCACTATTTGCAAGAATTTTTACTAAAATGCTTGATTTTTGTTTCACATGCTTTCTTGTGCATCATTTTTTTTCTCTTAAATTTCTTCTGCAGGAATTATTTTTTTGGTAATTGCCCAACTCCACCACAAAAATTAAATTGTCTGTCCCTTAGAATTTGTTTGCTGAACTCAAGGTAAATGTCACGCAACCTCTCGTTCAAAGACCATAAATGCAAGACTAAAAGTAGGTTGAATAATCGCGAAATGAATTTCTTACAAACTCTGTTAAAAATATAATGTTATTAATGAGGTAGGGAAATATTATTCTGAGAATTCCTCGAGCATTGGAGCTCACAGACTGGAAGAACCCCTTACAAATAGCTAATACAAGCCAGCGGGCGTTCAGTCCCGTACGAATATTAAACCACTGCGAATATTAAATTCGAACGGGAGTCAAGACTTTCGTATAATTGCCATGTAAATATCTATTTGAATCAAGGCAGTATATCCTATCTTCGTTTAAAAGTTGCAAGGGAGTCTTTTAATTTTTATTTAGCTGGTGCAGACCGTGCAAATGCCAAGTCATATATTAGTGACACCGCTCGAGGGAACACGCACTCTGTACGTTCGTTTGGGAGCCTGATGACGAGTGAAAATACTAAAAACATGTGTATATAGGCAAATGTCACCCAATTTTTTGCCACGATAACAAAAGCAACTTTTAAAAAAGAATAGATGTAAATTGCCAGGAAATAATAAGAAGGGGAGCATTGGGGCCTATTAAACCGAAAAAAAACTTGAAAACCGAAACTGTACAACCACTGAGTTGTTATTTTTTGTATAACATTACTCTCTATTAATCATAAAAGCGAAAACCGGATGTTATTGAAAGAAAAGAAAAACGAAAACTGCAACGGTTACCAAAACCGAAAAATCGGGAATTTTGAATGAAAACTGAACCGAAACACCGATCTCAAAAATGACAAAAACCGAAAAACAGAAAACCCCAATGCCCCTTCCACTGAAGAAGGGGCGCAACTTTTGTAACAAAGTAATACAACGGCCAATCAAATCAACATGGCCGCTCCATGTGTTCTCTACTTGCAGAGACATTCGCTGACCCGAAACATTGCGCAACTTAGTCTTTGTTCCCAGACCATTTTCCAACGTCAAAAGTCCAATATCTAATATTCCGGCCTCATAAACGAATTTGCCCCCGCTAGAGTTAACTCTAACTCTTTAAAACATTACATCATCTAGTTCTCTCTCTTATTTCAAACAATGCGTATTTGTGTTACGCTTAGGCCCGTTTCAAACGTCGAACTTTACATGTGCCGAACCTAATTCGTGGCGAAAACAAATATCATCCTTACCGCTTAAAATAGGGGAATAAACCGAAAAAAGTAAAATTCACCAAGCCTGGAAATTATTGTTTTGATTTTAGTGTGCTTTGTGTTCTGTTATGGCAAGGAGACAGCTGAGGACAAAAATAAAGTAACGCCATAAATTTTAAAATACATTACGATTTCTTTATGGATATAAAGAAAAGCAACTTTTTAGAAGACCGATTTAAGCTGTCCAGTTTCAGTCTAAAAATCTACAAAGTGAATGCTGGTAACCGTCGTTACGCTTCTGTGAGTTCTGTCTGCAAAGGCGCGAAAACCCACTAAATAGCCAATCAGAAGCATTAGGTTCGGCACATGTGAAGTTCGACGTATGAATCGAAGTCGATCTTTTGCCGTTCTATTTGACAAGCTCAGTCGAATAGAAAGGCAGAGTCGACCCAAATACAAAAGTGCCGTTCCTAATTGATTCATACGTCGAACTTTACATGTGCCGAACCTAATTATTAGTTTCGGCACATGTAAAGTTCGACGTTTGAACCGGGCCTAAGACATGCTTTTACAGTGCGACGCCCAAAAGTGTGACCACTTTTAATTAATTCGCATTCTTTCGTGCCGATTATCCAATCATGTGAGAGCACTTTTAATTAATTCGCATTCTTTCGTGCCGATTATCCAATTAGCAGACGAAGATTGTGGGCACGATCCATTCGACCAAAATTTCCGGAAATTCCGGTACAAAATCGAATGGAACAGAAATTTTCGAAAAAATCGTTTCGGAAATTTTGGTCAACCTCTAGAGTTTGTCCCGTTATCCGGAAATGTGGAATTTCCCGAAATTTTCTGTTCCATTTGGCATTTCTACTCGATGCGACAATTCCGTGGTTGTTGCCTCGTGAAAAGCTACAAGTTCGGCAACGCCAGGCACTCACGCCAGGAGATTTTTATTATTGTTGCATCTGTTTCTTCACGTTTGACGGTTTTGAATTCTTTCGTCGACGTGTTTGTCGATGATTCAGGAAATATCGCTTCTGCCATTGGTAAGTTGAAAACAAGGCTGAATGACTTGAGTAATACGTTTGTATTAAAAATGCACGAACTTCTTTGCATATGTATTCCCGCCAATTGTGAATATTCCTTGTTTGTGGAATTGAGTTCTTGTTCATACTATGAAAATGAACTTACTGTTTCTATAGGTACTATGGAAGAATTGCAACCAGTCTCAACAACATCGCCTGATGAAGTTCATTCAAGTGGAAAATACCGTTCTATTCCACGGCGAGAAAAACATAATTGCAAATATTTATTTCTCCTATAATTATCATTGGTGATTCAAAACTATCCTGAGGTAATTATGTATTTATGTTCTACTTTATATGTTCCGTATGTTTGGCTTTTTTTCTGTATAGTAACGCGAAACCGTCGCGCAATCTCGGCGGAGTTACAACCACTGAATTAGAGCTGATTCATAACACTCGGTGTTTCGCTATTCGAAAACAATGTTCTTCAAATCCTGTGTCAAATAAAAAGGAACTTTTTTCATCTTTTATTGAGGGCCATGCTGTTGCAGCAAGCTAGGAAGTTTTTGCAAAATGCCCATTTGCGACCAGATCTCACATTTTATAAAAAGCTATCCACAAACACAACTCCACACCTGGTACTTCGCCTGGTTTCACAGACGTGGGCCGGCATAGATCATATATCTTTTCATGTTCGGAAGTTACAAATGCTATCTGCCACGACTAAAAACAAAATTTATAAGCCCTCTGAAAACTGCGAACTTGATGATTTCAAATTATAGCTATTGCCAAATTTATAGTAGAATCAGCAGAATCAGATTCTCGGGAAATGCTCTGAACTTGTTGTTTCTCTCGTGCTGAGTTGGAATAGGTTTGTACGTAACAATTATCCTGGGTACACTGAGGTAAGGTTTGTATTTCGTTTAGGGATTTTGTTCAGGGAAAAAATCACTTCATATTTTGAGCGACAATTTGTAGTCGCTGCTGTGACCCGCATCTGTCAGCACGCTCTATTTGTCACTTCTATAAACGGCTGTAAAAATATAAACAAAAGCCCCATAATATAAATTCCATGTGGAAATAAGCAAAAACATCGTTATATCGGCAGTAGGACTTACTTTATTCAGCTTTATCGTCGACTATCTGATCTGAGCAGTGGCATGAAAATCGCGGTGAGCGGATGTCGAAGCGTACGATTTTCCCGCAACAATTCCCATTTTGGAGTTACAAATTTAGTCTAGCGTAGAATTTCAAAGTTAGAAACCGAAAACTTGACATGAAAGATCGTTGAAGGTATTAGCCCCGAAGCATTCTTGAAACAGATGTCTTACGTTCCCGCATCATCGCTTGTTCATTTGAGTTGTTTTGGTTCAGTCTTCTTCAGCTTTTGAATTCTTATTGGCTATTGCACGAAAGAATGCGCATAAATTAAAAGTGCTCTCATTTGATTGGATAATTGCACGAAAGAATGCGAATTAATTAAAAGTGGTCACACTTTTGGGCGCCGCACTGTAATTCATCGAAACAAAATGGCCGTGTTTTCACGAGCGATTTTTCAAGTCGCTGAGCGAGTGACAGTCGGAAATCTCGTGAAAACAGTTGCTTGTCCAACTCGCTTAAAGTTAAGCGAGTCGGCGAACTACAATAGAATTCTCATTAAATTTAAGCCACCAAACCAGGTCGCTTAGGCTGTGTTTTCACGAGGCGGTTTTTCTCGCTTAACATTCCTGTAGATATATTTTCTTTTGTTAAGACAATAGAAAATTAGAACACAAAAGAACGACAATACAATGCCCTTCTTTGTTGTTTAATTGCCGACAAGCTTAAGCGACCTGGTTTGCTCGCTCGTGAAAACACGGCCTTAAGCTTGTCGGCAATTAAACAACAAAGAACGGCATTGTATTGTCGTTCTTTTGTGTTCTAATTTTCTATTGTTTTAACAAAAGAAAATATATCGCGCATGGTATAAGAAAAATGAATAAAGGTCTGTCCGTGAAAACGCATAAATTTTTTAAGCTGCTTAACGCGGTCAGTAAACAAATCACCTACAGGAATGTTAAGCGAGAAAAACCGCCTCGTGAAAACACAGCCAATGTGGTTTATTTTAACTTTCACAAATGGCAGCGAAATTTCACACATTTAACAACAGCATGTGCCGTGCTGTAGCGTTTTCCTAAGTCTTGAAAAAAAAAAAACATGCGAAGTCCTCCAGAAATTTATCGTTCAACGCTTCGCGTATTCACGAGAAAATGCGCATACATCTCACTGTACGCCCTGTCTTATAGAGTGGTTTCATATAACCCTCACCAGCATCCACAAGGGATCACCAGCATCCACAAGGACCCGCTGACCCGTCAGGTGCAGGAGTGCCCGCCAACCAAAAGAATTAGAAATGGAACAACTTCAAATGAACAGTAAAATAGAATATTTGCAGGGAGCCGTAACACAAACCAGGACCCAGCGAGGAGCAGTATAATGAGTTGCGGTGCAACGGAGTTATTTTTGAAACCGGAGAGATAAGAATGACACAGTTCGCCAACCATAAAGTTCCTAATTATAGGGATGATATCTGTTTACAAACATTCTTTTTGTTATTTAAATGTGCCAACCACAGGAACAAAAGAACCCTTTGTTTCAGCAGCCAATAAGGCTCTGGTTGGCACATTAATAACAATTGGTGACGTCATAGACATCTTCCCTATACATGATTATAGTAGAAAGAAAAACCTATCAACACCTAATACAACACCTTAGGGAATTTTTCATTTTCGTTTTTCAGCATATTTAATATGTAAATATGTAACTACTGTAATGTTCACAAACATGCCCTGATGAGAACCCTTATAGGTTGAAAGTTCTTGGCACAATCTGTAATTTTTTCAATCTCCAAACTGTTGTGAAAAATTAAAATCTACACCAAATTGAAGAAACGTTGACCCGTGAAAAGAATAAACCATGAACGATGAGACCGAATGGGATTATGGGTAGGCAGCATTGGCAAGCTGAGTAATATTCCATTTCTCGATAATCAAGATGTTTGCTTTGCTTGAGACATTTTAGAGCATGATTCATGCATCTTGTGTTGATATAAGGTGTATTATGTTAGAAACTAAGGTTAATTTACCCAATTTTCCAGTAAAACTTTGGGTCGCATCGTCCATGGTTTATGCTTTTCACCCGACAACGTTTCTTCAATTTGGTATAGAAGAGCATATAAATTAACTCCTTGAACTGGAGTTAATTTTTTCGTAGTTATTTCAACTCCAAAAAAGAATTCAGTTATTTTAACCCCAAAAGTAGTTACCTTGCTGTATAGTAGAGTTAAATTAACTTCATTAGTGGTTGGAGTTAAAATTTGGAGTTAAAATGACCCCCAAAAAGGGATTATTTTGAACCTAAAGTTTTAACTCCACTTTTGGAGTTAAAATAACTCTTTGGGAAATTGCAGTGCTGTTGTCTATTTTACAATGACCGTTTCATTTTGCTTCAAGAGATTTCTGAAATCACTTTTGTCGCTAAAAATCCATGTATACGTGATGGTAATTAAAATTATGTATTAACGTATCACAACGATTACAGGTACGTCGCTGGATAACTGTAAAAGTACGCACCTTTGATGACTCTTGGGTATTTCTTCACGCAAAATAAAGCGGTGTGAAACAAAAATCCTTCAGTTAAAATGATTTGCAGAGCGCCTTGTATTCAAACCAACGGAAGAATTGCACACTATTCCACAATGTATGTGCCAAGTCCTTTTATTAAGCACAAGCGCACTTTCTATAAATAGAACACTGTAATTTCACGTTACAAAGTCATGACGAACTTTTTGGCTCGTGTTTCCTTCTTTGCTTATTTCAGTTTCATGAGAATTAAATCTCTACTAAACATAATCATTTGGTTTCATTCTCCGGCGTTATTTCTAGAACATTTGTGTGTCAAGTAAAATCATGCCTCCCTTCTAGGCTCCCCGTGTTTCCTTCTTTGCCTATGTTTTTCACGAGATTTTAATCTCTACTAAAGATAATCTTTTGGTTTCATTCTCCAACGTTATTTCGGGAACACTTGTGTTCACGTGATATTTCACCTGTTGTCACGACTGCCTTCTAGGCTCTCAGTGTTTTCTTTTTTGCTTATTTTACTTTCACGAGAATAAATCTCCAGCATAATTATTTGGGTTTTAAGTGATGTTACACGAGACGACTCTTAACGCAACGTTGTTCTGTTTAAAGTTGATACCGTGTAACGGCGCGGACGATGATTTATAACGCAATATTTTGTTGCGGCTGCCGCAAGAAATTGTTGCAATAAAAATCGCCCCATGTAACATCCCTTCATTCTCTATCGTTATTTCTAGAATAATTGCGTATCACGTGATATTTCACGTGACAAAGTCATGACCCGCACTCAATGTTTCCTTTTTTAACATTTATGAGAATTAAGACCTCGAGCGCTAACATTTAAAATGTTCCAAAACCTGCTCAAATCTCTAATGCTACGTTTTCCATCATTCTTTGAAAATTATCCAGCAGTTTGGTGTCAAACTCCTTCCATATGAATTTCAAGGTGCTCCATTACTTTTGCATCGATTTTTCCTGCTTAGAAGAGCTTTCAAATGGAGAAATAGTTGTTGGGATTACAAGCTACTCCGCATCTGGGCACAGGCGAAGCTGACAAGCAGTTTTCCGAGTTTTGTTCATGAATACGAAATGACCACGTGTGGAAGTTATTCTAAGAATCCGCACCTTTGTAAGGGGGGGGGGGGGGGGGGGCAACATAATATGCGCGCCAGTTACCCCAGGAGGGAATCGGAGGGAGCATTTACGCTGCATTAGAAGTTTCCATGGAGTGCAATGTTTTTAAATGCGGGGACAACGCATATCACGTACGCCCTTCTTAGAAACCGGGAAATCGCTCAAAATTTCCGTGAAAACCAAAAAACCGCACTGGGGATAAAAATCGCTCAAAACCGAAAAACGACTCTTCATAAAAACCGAGATTCGGATTTTAAAAAAGGAAAAGAAAAACGCAACGAAAAACCGGAAATCTTCAGTGCAAAAGCGAAAAACCGGAAATCTTCAGTGCAAAAAACGAAAAACCGGAAATCTTCGGTGCAAAAAACGAAAAACCGGAAATCTTCAGTGCAAAAAACGAAAAACCGGAAATCTTCAGTGCAAAAAACGAAAAACCGGAAATCTTCAGTGCAAAAAACGAAAAACCGGAAATCTTCAGTGCAAAAAACGAAAAACCGATCTCAAAAATGACAAAACCGAAAAACCGAAAACCCCGATGCCCCCTCCAATAAGCCTTCATTTTAGATAAACAGACGCGATAAATTGTAATTTACGTATACTAGCCTTACCTTTAGTTTTGGTTATCTTGTAGGTCATTTCCACCCCTCCTTTTTTTTTAAATATGTATTGCGACATTCTCTATTATATAATGTTGTATTTTCATTTTGTAATTTAGTAACATCTTAAACCTGAAGAAGGCTGGTCTGGCCAGCCGAAATATTGTTTCAAATATATTTACTCGTTGTATCAGCTGTACAGTAGTCCTTGGACCTCTCGTTTATATTCATTTTGGATGCATTAACTTTCTATGCAAGACTTTTCTGGTTGAACACTGATTACTGAAACAGGTTTCTCATTTCACTGGGGCAGTAGTTTTGTCATTAACTCCGGAAATACCATAAGAAAAACAAAACTGGCCAATACTTGTGATTTTGTTCCACCTATTTTCATACCTAATCCTCTAGGCTAGAATACAAAAGCAAACTTTTCATTTTTTCACCTAAATAGAGTTTTGGTCCCAGTTCGTGATCTCAGTATTTATTTTGGTAGAGGGCTGGCCGAAAGATTGAAAAAAGTACTTCTGCAAGCGGTTTTTTGTGCGAATTTACTTCCGCTGTTTTGTTGCTTTCACTGGCTGTGTTTTCACGAGGCGGTTTTTCTCGCTTAACATTCCTGTAGGTGATTTGTTTACTGACCGCGTTAAGCAGCTTAAAAAATTTATGCGTTTTCACGGACAGAACTTTATTCATTTTTCTTATACCATGCGCGATATATTTTCTTTTGTTAAAACAATAGAAAATTAGAACACAAAAGAACGACAATACAATGCCCTTCTTTGTTGTTTGAACGCTGGCGAAATGTGATTGGCCGAAAATAATTGCCGACAAGCCTAAGCGACCTGGTTTGGTGGCTTAAATTTAATGAGAATTCTTTTGTAGTTCGCCGACTAGCTTAACTTTAAGCAAGTTGGACAAGCAACTGTTTTCACGAGATTTCTGACTGTCGCTCGCTCAGCGACTTGAAAAATCGCTCGTGAAAACACGGCCACTATTTCATAACATTTAGGTAATTTTCAAAATAGCTCATGCACGCAATGCGTGCCTATGTTTCATTTCAGCTGACATTGGCGGTCGCACGCAAAATTCTGACTGGCTAATTCGCGCTGGGCGGTAAACACAGTAAATTCCCACTTGAAGTCAGCGATGCGTAAAAGCGCGCACCAGTTTCTGATTGGTGTACAATTGACAGTTGACATAATTCGAGTACCGGCAATGTTCGTTACTCGAGGAGAACACGGGATTGGCAAATAAAACCAAAGGCAAATAAAACCAAAATTAGTTTCGCTTCTGCTTGCATGCGTATTCTCGTATCTAATTCGATGCACAAATAAGAGACGAAAACAAAAAGAATAAAAAGGTAAACGGAAGGCAAACTTCACCTCGTTGCCGTACCCGTCACGAGTATTAAACAGCAACAAACAATAATCCAAATTTGTTTCGCTTTGCTTCCAAAACGACGTCGCCGAATCCCAAGTACCGTGGGCTCAAAATTTCTCGCAGTGCATGGGTTCGTATTCTCGTACCCTGATCTAACGCAATGCACAAACGTAGATACGAAAACACTGAGGAAAACAAGGAGAAACATGGAGGCCAATCCTTAACTCGTTGCCGTACCGGCAGAGTAACAAAGCACACCATTATACTCAGATCAGCATTTACAATATGGATCTTTTCGCTGTTGTAGGCATTTTAGGTTAAAACTAATAAATTCAAAGGGTTTCATAGCAGGATGTTAAATTTCGCGTAGTTAATTTTCGCGATAATTGGTCTTTACAATGTAATTTCGCGATTTGTTTTTTGCAATCGCGAATATCGCGAAAATTAAGTCCAGCGTGATCAGCCAAACTCGCCATCTGATTGGCTACAGAAGGGCGTTCAAATTAACAATTAGACGGCAAGCTTGATGCCCGGGCTAAACCCTTACCCTGTTATATACCATTTTTGACTAGGTCGATAGAAACGGAGAGCGAGCCGTCTAATTGTTTTAGGTCTTTGAACATAACCAATAAACGGAAACGCATTTATAACTCGACAAAAGACAATTTTAACGGTAACCAGCTTTATTGCAATACTGAATGAACACAACATGCTTTCGCTAAATAGTAACGATATTGATAAAAGTTCCGTACGGTCATGTTATGAAAACCCAAACAAGTTTTACCGGCGGGATCAAGAATAATACAGTATGAGATGTCTCAATAAAGTTGTTTGTAAATTTGTAAATAATACAAAAATAGTCAGTCATCAGCGCGCCTACACTTAGTGCCGGGGGGGGGGGGGGGGGTGGTACTCCCTATAATGGACTATACGGGGAGGCTCCACCTAAATGGGTTACCATTTTCAGGCTGGAGCTGGGAAAGGGTAGAGATAAATGTCATTTTGGTGTTTAAAAAGACCTTTTTCAATTTATCTCGAACAGACCAACCTAACGGCTTATTCATCGAAGTATTTGAAAAAGTTTAGTATTATTAGTCAAAACACTTTTTATCTTTTCTTTGTCATTACAACATGTATCAGGAATGCTTTTCGGTCAGCAAAACATGAGGTCCGCAATTGATGTAAATGTAATCCTTATTAACTATGTGATGTTCGGAGTATCTTGACTCTCGCCACAACGTGAATTGAATAAATAATGTTGTTTGGTGAACATGTCTACTGGTAGTGTTTAATGTACTCTGACTCCACTAACACGTGACATTCAATGTGAAATAGCTTATTTAGGATGAGTCAGTCAGTCATCTGATGAATGTATCCTAATAACTTATTATGTCTATTCTCCTGTCCCTTTTAAATTACATTTCACTTACATTATATTTCAAAAGTTCAGAAAATTGGCAGCTACGAAAAAGCACTGAAAACCACCCTTTAGATGTGGCCAAAAAATGTGGAAACTTATACCCCCCACCCCCCGCCCCTCCCTATTATTGATTTGCACGTGACGTCATCAAATTCGAAAATCATGAATCGCAATGTCTTTTGAGTTTATATGTCCACCAGGTTAAAGCTGACTTAAAATACATCTTTTTACAAGTTTCCAACCCGGTAGCGTCTTTCGCTTTGAAAATACAGCATTTTGAATTTCTGACCTTTCAACCTGCGTGAGAGCAACATGGCGTCCGTGACAAAGCTTTATCCTATGAAAGAAAGGCCTTTCCTCGTGATTTTTAGCATTTTGGGTAGTTAAATTATTAGGAGAGCAGTTTATGCAAATGTATAGTAGTTCACGAGAAAAAAATATTCGTTTTCAGAGCGAAAGTGAAGTCCATATGTTTTTATTGATTTCCGGCGGCCATCTTGGTCTCCCTCGGAGGGACACCAAGATAGCGTTTCCATACAAAGCTCTGTAAATTTGAATCGAAGGCTTCGGTGAATAATTCAACAACGGCATAGTGCACAGAGTTTTAGTTCAACTGTTTCTTCCTAAAACAGTTGAACTAAAACTCGCTGGAATCGCTTCGATTCGACCCCAAAACCACTCAAGACACAAGTAAACACACAAGGAAGTTCAGGTGAGCCAGTTTTATTCAAATATCGTTCCTAATTTTACGCTCAAATTCGAAGTGAATTTTCCCCATACAAATCCTTATAATTTCGCTATTACGCAACAGTTACCACGACGTTTAAGTTACAACGTGTAAACATCACTTGAGCTTGGGCTACCTGTGATTGCGCCCGATTGCGTGACGGTGCAAACCAAGAATAACGATGCAGTAGCACTGGACCTTGGGGGCAAAGGAACAAACACTGCTAACATTACTTGATACTTGTATAACATTTCATTTCCCAACGTAACAAAAATAAAAAAAAAACTTGAACGAAAAAAGGCAACATTCGAGAAGACTGACCGACGTAGAATGGTAAATATCTTCCGCCAAACACTTAAATAGTCCCGAGATGTCCCATGACGACACGCAAGCCTCTATATCGTAGCGTCAGAATAACAGCTTCTGACTAGTTCGTGCCCACGTCACTCAGATGTCAGAAATTACATATTCTGACTCCACTAACACGAGACATTCAATGTGCAATAGTTTATTTAGGATGAATCATTCAGTTATCTAATGAATGTATCCTAATAGAGACAAAGAAAGGGAAATGAATGAAATAAATAATTAAGGAAATTAAATATCTAACATTTTCGAAACGAACTATAAGAGTCCAAACTGTCACACCAGCATTATCGAACGCTGACGTCCAGCCGGCCCTTAACGAATGGGTACTGAATGGAGAAATGTCCGGCACAATATATTTAAACTATTCTTAAATAACCCATAATACTTGAATATATAACTGATCAAAAATAATAGTGTCATAGCCACTATGAAAACTAATGTCTCTATACTTAATCCTCGATACTGAAAATTCCCACAAAGGTAAGTATAAAATAAACACATTCTTCAAGTCAAGCAATATCTCAATTCAAAGCCTCAAAAGCTTCTTGTCAAATCAGCTGAAATAGGCTCTCTTTGTTGTTGTTGTTGTTGTTGTTGTTGTTGACCAAAACGGGTTTTATAGGCCACTTCGAAAACTACCATAATAATCCTTTATGTGCAGGCTCAGCCTCACAGGGGTGTAATTATCCAAGTCTCCTTTGTTAGAAGGGCACAATGGAATTCAGAATACATGTAGGAATGCTAGGAAGTGGCATTGTGTGTTCGTATACAAATGTGCACAGTATGCAAATTGCCTAGAAGTTGAAGCATAGCACGTGTAGTCCGTGCTGAAAACAAAAGAAATTGGAAAAATCAGGCTTACATCAAGCACTACTTAAACCTGCACTTTAAAGAGTATTATGGTATTTTTCGAAGTGGCCTATTTTTGGCAGCGCTATTAACAGCATGAATAATAGGACTATCGGTAAGCGAGAGAATGCTTGCTATCTATCAAAGGTAAGTATAAAATAAACACATTCTTCAAGTTAAGCAATATATCAATTCACAGCCTCAAAAGCTTTCTTGTCAAATCAGCTGAAACAGACTCTCATTGTTGTTGTTGTTGATGTTGATGTTGTTGTTCAGTGTTGTTGTTGACCAAAACGGATTCAATTTTTGGCAGCGCTACTAACAGCATGAATAATAAGACTATCGGTAGGCGAGAGAATCCTCGCTATCTATCTACATTATAAGCCCATTGAATGTCATAAATAGGTTAATCCTTTAACTCCCAAGAGTGCCAGACATCAAAATTCAAGAAAACTCCCAAATTTCATTTTGTAAAATATTGAAAAACAGGTGGTTCCATGGTACTGCTGAAGAGATTTCATTTGAATGGTCACTCCATTGAATTTCGTTGGAAGCCTCAAAAGTTACAACTACACTACATGTCTTCATAATTGATTCTGTGAGGGAAAGGGTTAATCTACTACATAACGGGAGTGCGTAGTGTCCAATAAATGCCGCAGGTACAAGGCTACATTCTCCGCCTTGGCAGAAAAAACTTGAATGTCATCTCTAGACCAGGCAAAGTTCTCCCCTCCAGCAAAAGCCCCACTGCATGAATCGGTGGTCCCTGTGGTCCTGGACCACAATCTGAACGCCAACTCCAATCTGAACGCCAACTCCTTTAATAACGGGTCACGGAAATCTGCGAAAGGTGCGCATATACCGCAGCTGAGAACATCTGGAAAAACAAACAAAAAAAACAAAGAAAACGAGACGGAAAAAGGGAGAATTAGTAAAAACTACAACTGCATAAAACAAGAGGACCCTTACGTTAGATATACAACAGCTCCAAAACGAACTAATAATATATGTTACAGCATCGACGAGTGCTAATAAAAAATGAAACTCGCCAACAACAAATCATAGTTACCAGGGGGTGCTAAAACTAGCATACAAATTACGGACGCAAAACTCGTGTAACACCACAGGAGGGGGGGGGGGAATTACAACAAATTAAACTCGTCACCAGGGGTGCTCAAACTAATATACCAATAACGGGCTCAAATTACATGTCAAACCACCAGGCGATTGTTAACAACACACGCAAATCAAACTCTCCACCAAGGGGGCGTCCGCTAGCATACAAATAATGGACTCCTCGAGCAACGGGTCACATCATCAGGAGGTCGGTTAGCGACAAATTACGTTCACTATCAAGTCGTAGCGGCCTCATTAACAACAATTTTCCATCTATTGCTATTACATCAATATGACTGCACCTACACCCATATCCTTACCAACAAATCCAATCAAATATTTTGGCTTATAGCTCCACTCCCATGCTCGCCACCGGGAGGCGATCGTTAGCATACAAACAACGGAGTCAAACTACTTGTCACATCACACAGGGGGTGTTTACAACACAACAAATCATGCTCGCCACCGAGGGGCGTTTGTTAGCATACAAACAACGGAGTCAAACTACTTGTCACACCATACAGGGGGTGTTAACAACAAATCATGCTCACCACCGAGCGGCGTTCGTTAGCATACAAACAACGGAGTCATCACACAGGGGGTGTTTACAACAAATCATGCTCGCCACCGAGGGGCGTTCGTTAGCATACAAACAACTGAGTCAAACTACTTATCATACCACACAGGGGATGTTAACAACAAATTATGCTCGCCACCGAGGGGCGTTCGTTAGCATACAAACAACGGAGTCAAATTACTTGTCACATCACACAGGGGGTGTTAACAACAAATCATGCTCGCCACCGAGGGGCGTTCGTTAGCATACAAACAACTGAGTCAAACTACTTATCATACCACACAGGGGATGTTAACAACAAATTATGCTCGCCACCGAGGGGCGTTCGTTAGCATACAAACAACGAAGTCAAATTACTTGTCACATCACACAGGGGGTGTTAACAACAAATCATGCTCGCCACCGAGGGGCGTTCGTTAGCATACAAACAACGGAGTCAAACTACTTGTCACACCACACAGGGGGTGTTAACAACAAATCATGCTCGCCACCGAGGGGCGTTCGTTAGCATACAAACAACTGAGTCAAACTACTTGTCACACCATACAGGGGGTGTTAACAACAAATCATGCTTACCACCGAGCGGCGTTCGTTAGCATACAAACAACGGAGTCAAACTACTTGTCACATCACACAGTGGGTGTTAACAACAAATCATGCTCGCCACCGAGGGGCATTCGTTAGCATACAAACAACTGAGTCAAACTACTTGTCACACCACACAGGGGGTGTTAACAACAAATCAAACTCGCCACAGAGGTGCGTCATTAGCATACAAACAACGGAGTCAAACTACTAGTCACACCACACAGGAGGTGTTAACAACAAATCACACTTGCCACCGAGGTGCGTTCGTTAGCATACAACAACGGATTCAAAGTACTTGTTACACCACATAGGGGGTGTTAACAACAAATCAAACTCGCCACCGGGCGAGTTCAGTTTTTAGTTCCGTCGACCCAAGTGACGAGACTTGAGTTGCCTGACACTCCACACATCACGGTCTGTCATAAGACAGGCCAGCTCCTCTCTTGTTTCTACTCCAGCATGTTCAAATCATCATCTTTACCATTGTCTTTGCTGGTCATGCAGGATCTCTCTTACCATGCTCCAGTTTCCAAATGATGACCTTATTGGCTGGAAGCTCTGGGGGGCGTTCTTAAGCATGCAAATACCAGAGTCTAAGTGCTTGTCACACCACCGCGGGGTGTTAACAACAAATGACACTCACCACCGGGGGGCGCTTGCTAACGTACAAACAACGGAGTTAAAATACTTGTCACACCACCAGAGAGTGTTAACAACAAATCATGCTTGCCACCGGGGGGCGTTCGTTAGCATACAAATAACGGAGTCAAAGTACTTGTCACACCACCGGGGAGTGTTAACAACAAATCATGCTTGCCCCCGGGGGGCGTTCGTTAGCATACAAATAACATAGTCAAAGTACTTGTCACAAAAGTACTTTGGTGTGAAAGTACTTGTCACACCAGCGGGGTGTGTTAACAATAAATCATATACTTGACAGCGCGTGCCATGCAAAAATGGAGAAAGGGAATCTAGAGAGACAGATCCACAGGGGATACAAAACAAACTAATGTAAATCCCTTAATTAAAGCATAAGCCGATACCTAAACAAAAAAATCCCTAACTAATTAAAATTGGCAAAAAGAACATCCCCCACTAGGGAATAATCGTCGAAATCAATAAATCATATCGAAATGACTGATTTGCCCGAGAATTCTGGTCTCGATGAAGCCAATTAAGATCCAACTGCATATGACGCTCCAAAGCGAAAGAAAACTGCTTAAGACAACCTCCTGTAGAACCCTAACCATACTGCCGACCCTGACAATTCTAACAACGTTGTTATTATCAGTGTGCGAACACACTCTCTTACCAATAAATTAGCATAAAAAATCTTAAGGAAAATTTGTCCGCAGCAAACTACCTTCAACTAGAAGACTTTTTCGACTCTTCCAAGGAGCGATTCCTGTAAAAAGAACTAAACTGGATTCTTGAACAAAAGCGGCGCAGCGGAACTGGCCGGAATAACAAACTGTTGAAACTTTCAATTTGTCTCTCCAAAATATAGGGTCTTCCTTTCCAATCATGCACGAAAACAAAAGAATTAAAAAATGCCCGGAATTAATGATGAGATGCAAATGTCTAGCCAGTCAAATTGGATAACATTTCCACAACTTGGTGTCATTGAATTAATGTGGCCCACAATAAACGTAATTTTCGTAACATGCACATACTCAGACACCTGTACATTAACACAGAGATCACCAAGTTCCGAACAAAGCTTGTCAACTCTGAAATCAAGCTTACTTGCAAAAATCCCATGAGTGTCAATATTGTGGCCGATCTACGAGAATTGGTTGTTTGGCCACCAATTACACTTCTCGCAATTAACATAACAACGAGAACGGGAAAGATCCGAACGACCCAAAGAACTGTTAAACGTAGCATCTCATTCTAACAAAAAAACGTAAAAATATGGTTTCCGGAATGCCCTGCGATCTCAGATGAAAAACGCACTGGAAAGACCAAGCGGCAACACAGAAAAATGAAAATATCTCGTATGGCGTGTGCCAAAATCCCAGGAGAAAGCCAAATATTGCCGATATTGTGGGAAAATATCCGCATGATGGCATCTTGATTTTAAATTAACGGGGGAAAATAATCCTTGAAACGACATCCCTAATAAAATGCAAGCCTTTGCACATAAATTTCTGTGGAATATATGAAGATTTGTGTGTTAAATCCAAAATACGCCTCTTCAAGAACTAGCCACAACCTGAACTAAAACAAATGCATGCAACGGATTGAGGATATCAGGAAGAGAAACGATTTCTTCAATGCAATTGCCTCGCAAACGTTCTAGATAAATTCGCCATGCAACAAAGCCTGGATCTCAAGGGCTGATGCGTTGTTGGTATAATGTCGAGGTGTGAAGTTCGTAATAAATGGAATTCGGTAACGACCTCATGATAACGTTTGAAATGAAATTGGGACCACCAATGATTCGCCAAAACTCAATGGATTAAAACAATCTTCCCTACCAAAACGTGCGCAGAAAAGACGAAATTGGAGGCAGGGATGTCAAATTCAAAGTTCTTCAGGTTCTGATTGGGCTCTTTGGCTACGACTCGATCGAATCAATAGGGGAATTAACAAAATTAACAAATGAAACCTCAAACTTACTTTGTTCCTGTGTCACCAGTAATCTTCTGTGTGAATTACCTTTTAATGAACGAGTAGTATAAACGCACTCTTAGGTTTCGGGATCCAGCAAAGGCGGGACGAGCGTGTGAAGGGCACGAAGAGTAAGGCTGTTTGGTGGATCTTCTGATAGCTGTGGACGTAACAGACTTCTCGTTTCTCTCCTCTGCACGGGGAATCTTTTTGCCGTCCTTTTCATCATCACCAGGCTCATGCATGCTGTGTGTACTCCTCCACCGTCTCTCATCCGAAATCCAATGAATCTGCTAACAAGATTAGCTTCTGACCTTCGGTGATGGAAGACGCACCTTCGGAAAAGCTGTTGGGATTTAACCTCGACTCATGAATTTTAAAGCTTGGCATTGAACTTGTACTGTATTCCGCTCCCCTTTGGCATAAACGGTTTAGGCTCCTCTCGGCGGAACTTCTAAATTTCTCGTAACTGTTAATGAACAGCTTCGACACTAAAACGCTTGATGTTATCGGCGGAATCAGCTACTAACTTTAAGATCTGTTCTAATAACGTTTTGTTGTTAAACGCTTGAACATTTTGCGAGATTGATTGCGATCGAGATCGGGCAACGTTCGAGAAGACTGACCGACGTAGCGGAATTGACATCGCGACCTGCATAAGCAAGCAATGACCCTTTCCTTGCCATAGATAACCTGACCTAGAGTCAATCCAATGCCCGTTTGACTAGCGTCGACAAAAATGTGAAAAGGCTGTGTTAAATCTGGATATAAAAGAATTGGTGCCGTCACTAAAGCATTCTTTAATACATCAAAAGTGTTTTGACAACTTTCTGTCCACTCACATTTAACATGTTTGCTAGTGAGCTTATTAAGCGGTGAAGCTATCTGGGCGAAACATTTCAAGTAACGTCGATAGTAGTTACACAAGCCTAAGAAAGCCTAAACACCAGTAGTATTTTTTGGTACAGGAAATTCTTGTACAGTTTTCATTTTATTAGAGTTAGGACTCAACCCTGCTGCAAACACGACGTGACCTAAATATTCTACCTTAGGTTGTACAAAATAACATTTGCTCGGACTGAGACGCACCTTGACTTCTCGCAGGCGTAGGAATACCTTTCCTAAGTGAATCAAGTGATCGTCAAAAGTGCGCGAAAACATGATATGTTCGTCGATATATACCAACCAAATATCCCATTCTAGAACCCTTAGTTCATGCGTCGTAAGTCTTTGAAACTTTAGCCGGGCTACTACAGAGACCAAATGGTAAAACGTTAAATTTGTAGGTAAACGATTTTTCGTTTGTCTCACGATGGAGTCACTTTAAGATGTTGATCGCGACGTTTCGACTGCTATTACTGCTAGTCTTCATCAGGCGATGAGGTCGATTGGTTACGTGTCGCTTATGTAGCACGTTGGCTTGTTGCTATTGGTGCATTTCGATCCTCATTATTAGTTCGAAAAGATGTTGTTCCCTCTCCGGTCCGATTTGATATCGTTCGGCTGTTATGCTTCTTGATTGTAGGCATCCACGCTTCGGGAATTTCAATTCCACTATCTCTGTTGATGTTATTAGAAAATGAAAACACTGATTGAGACAGGTCCATATCAGCCCCTTAAAAAAGACCCAACCGAGCATCTGAGCCGTAAACTAACTGATAAGCTCCTTAATTTGAAACGAGGTGGACATATATCAGAAACTGTCTATAACAAGATCAGACCTAGACACAAACAACCACCTAGAATATACGGCTTACCTAAGATACACAAGACCAACATACCTTTGAGACCTATTGTATCATGTGTCAATACTTTCGCTTATGATTTGTCTGCTTACTTAGCAGATATCCTGTCCCCACTGACAGGTAAATCAGACTATGCAGTTGCCAACTCTACTCATTTCGTGTCCACCATTAGCCGTGAAAAAATACAGGACAACGAAGTCATGGTATCTTTTGACGTAGAATCACTCTTTACCAATGTGCCGATAGAAGGTGCCGTACAGGCAACCTTGCGGAAACTAGAGAATGATCCCGGCCTTGCTGACCGCGCAACGCTAACACCAACACAGATTGCCGACCTCTTGAACTTCGTTTTGAGATCTACGTATTTCCAGTACGATGGATCGATTTACGAACAAAAAGACGGAACAGCCATGGGGAGTCCAGTCTCCGCGGTTATAGCAAACATCTACATGGAAGAATTTGAAGAACAGGCAATAGCAACTTCGCCATATAAACCTAAGATCTGGAAGCGATATGTAGATGACACATTTACCATATTAGATCAAAGCAATGTCGACGGTTTCTTGCAACATCTCAACAACCAACAGCCTACCATTCGTTTTACCATGGAAACAGGGAAAGACAACACTATCCCTTTCCTAGACACGTCAGTTACAAGGGACTCAAACGGCCTTCTCACTACCAGTGTATATAGGAAACCTACTCATACCGATCAATACCTGGCCTATGATTCACACCATCCGCAGTCAGTTAAGCGTGGTATTGTGAAATGTCTGTATGACCGAGCCAAACACCTCATTACTAGACCATCAGTTATCTCCAACGAAAAGAAACATTTGTCGTCGGTTCTTGTTTCTAACGGATATCCTTCCTCGTTTGTACAAAAAATCACAAAAACGAAAGGACCAACAACAAAGAAGGAATCCACGCAGGATTTTAAATCTACTGCAGTATTGCCCTATATCAAAGGTGTATCAGAGGTTCTTCGCCGCTGCCTACAACAACAAGGCGTACGCACTGTTTTCAAATCCGACACAACTCTCAGGTCACACTTAGTACGACCTAAGGACGTCCTCGACTCTAATAAACAGGACGGTGTTGTCTACAAGATTCCTTGCGAATGCGGCAAAGTGTATATCGGAGAAACAGGGAGGTGTATGCATGAAAGGATAAAAGAACACGATAGAGACATACGGCTTGCTCGTACTCAAACCTCCGCGGTTGCAGAACACGCTAACAAGACCGGGCATTTTCCTATTTGGGACGAGGTTAAGTTTATTGACCGTGACCCACACTGGTACACCCGTAGAGTTAAAGAGGCCATCCACATAAGACTTCATCCTAATAACATCAACAGAGATAGTGGAATTGAAATTCTCGAAGCGTGGATGCCTACAATCAAGAAGCATAACAGCCGACCGATATCAAATCGGACCGGAGAGGGAACAACATCTTTTCGGAATAATAATGAGGATCGAAATGCACCAATAGCAATAAGCCAACGTGCTACATAAGCGACACGTAACCAATCGACCTCATCGCCTGATGAAGACTAGCAGTAATAGCAGTCGAAACGTCGCGATCAACATCTTAAAGTGACTCCATCGTGAGACAAACGAAAAATCGTTTACCTATCTTACACACCACGATGAACAACAACCACATTTTTAGTAACGTTAAATTTGTATAAGCCACTATGCGTGATAAAGGCTTTTCCCTCTTTAGAATCCTCATCCATTTCTATTTGCCAGTACCTGGACCTTAAATCCAACGTAGTGAACTAATGAATCCCAACCAAGGCATCTAAAACTTCAGAAATACGAGGTTAAAGATGGCTATCTTTTGTAGTGATGGAATTCAGTTTCCTATGGTCAACACAAAAACGTATGGACCCATCCGACTTCCTAACTAAAACCACAGGAACCGCCCATGGAGAAACGGATGGAGAAATGACCCATTCTCCAACATTTCAGTTATTTGTTTATCAATT
Source organism: Cladopsammia gracilis (assembly GCA_022457155.1). Taxonomy (NCBI): domain Eukaryota; kingdom Metazoa; phylum Cnidaria; class Anthozoa; order Scleractinia; family Dendrophylliidae; genus Cladopsammia; species Cladopsammia gracilis. The sequence continues at coordinate 29,739 of JAJGOT010000424.1, forward strand.
TCCTCCCTTTTTGCTGGCGAGGGGCGATAAGACCTAAGACGAATTGGTTGATGATCCCCAGTGTCTATTCAATGTTTGACTACCAAGCTACGTCCTAATTGTTCTGGGGTGTAAGTGAATATGTCATTATAATTCTTAAGTAAGGCATCAAGTCTGGTCTTTTGGTCAGCGGTCAATTGGGTTGTGTCTACATTAACAGGTGTTCGGGGCTCTGTGTCTAAGGCAGTGGGGATGTCCCGTGTTTCCTGACCTTCGATGTCTGCTTGTACTAAGTCAGAAATAGCAATAGTAGGCTATACAGGTGTATATTTCCCTAACCGAGTCCTGCGGAAAATTTTGACTGGTTGATTTGTTGGATTGAGTAACCTAATTGGAACAGATTTACTCTCCCAGGTCTGAACAATCTGGGCAGCACCTATGATACAATATTTATGAGGCAAGTCGTCTTTGGGATCTATTCAACCAATGCTGCCTGGGAAACTAGCAAGTCGTCTTTCGGATCTATTCAATCAATGCTGCCCGGAAACTATCACTTCAAAGTGGGTAGGTATGATAAAAGTAGACTTTGCATGCACTGATCAAATACAAGATTCTAGGTGATTAGGCATATGTGAAAACTCAAACCATTCTTGCGTTAACGTGTTACAAGAAAGTTCTACTATATGGTTCTTTAAGTCTGTACTAGCCTTATAGAATTCAAGAACGTCACGTCCTAGGCTGACATCATATGTTATTGATTCAATAATCAACACATTAAAAGGAAACGACTTGTTATTAATAGAGTAAGGTAACTCCACTTGGCCTAAGACTGGTATGCTTTGACCGTTCACCGATTTTGATTTAACATGAGTGGCTGTGGGTGGATACTTAGTCATCTGAGGTAACTGTCGCAATACCTCCGCATGGATTGCGCTAATATTCGCTCCTGTGTCTATGAAACAGGTAACTGACTTAAATAAAAGTTTAAAGAAAGTTGTTGTTGTTATGTCCCTCTAGCGAAATGTTTTGTGATGGGTGAGTTAGGGGAGAGAGTTGAGTCGCTAGTCACAAGCGAAACAAAATTGTCAGACAATGCGCCTAACTTATCATTATCATCCATGGTAGACTCGTGTATGTCATACGAGTCTATAGTGGATTGTGGTATTTGTTTAGTGTAAGTCACAGGTGTATCGCATGAGGATACTTGGGTGGTATATTATCATCCTGTACTGGTGTATGCCTACCATCGAGCTGGGCCTTATCGTCCATAAGTGCATGGGTAACCTTTGGCATAATACTCCTCTATAAGTGTATGTGTACCAGAAGGCTGAGTCAAATTATATGAAGTAGCATGGGTACCCTGTGGCCCAGAGATCTCCTGCATGTGTGTATACAGTCTTTTCATTAAACGTTGTCATTGAAATCGGTCTCATCCCTACGCGACCAGACCGAAAAGGATTATGGAGAGAAATCAATTCACATTCAATAGCTGCACATTATCAAACTACGGAACGTCCTTAACGGAATATGTATCGAAGCGAGTCTTGTCTTTGCGTAGCACGCGAAGACAAACGTGAGTTTTGTTCTCTATTGTAAACGCGATAGAGAATAATTAATCATGCATTTTAATTCACCCATACTCCATTTCGGTCTGGTCGCGTGGGGGTAAGACCGATCAGTGACAACGTTTAATCAAAGGACTGTATGGATTACAAGACTCATCAGTATTGTGTGGGTTTGCCTGTGTGTCACCTGGATCAGCGGTATTCCAACTTGATGTGGGAATCACATAAGGCTTAATGTTGCTACACGAGATAACATAGGTTCCTGTGGCCCATCATGACTTAATTAATATGTATGTACACTAGGGAGATTTTCCTTTAAGTCAGAGCACAACACATTACCCTGGGATAGGGGTAGAGCGATATCGCGTTTAGTAGTATTTTCTGCTAGTAAGTCGCGTGGACAAGTCAATAACAGATCTGTGTCTTCACTTTGCTTTAATTCACAAAATATTCCTTCGGGAGTAGCAGGAGCACATTCTAACCGATGAGAGGAAGTTTCCTTTTCTATGCTTTCTTCTTCATTATGTTTGTCACCGAAATCCTCGCTTTGGGGCTGAACTTGGTCAAAACCTGTTTATAATTATCCGTGTTTATTTCTCCATAATTCGTCCAATTTTGACTTAAATTTCTCATATGTTTAGTTTTGGTTCCCGTAACATCCTTTGCTAAAACATCTTTACTTACTCTTATCGCGTCTATATATGTTTTCTCTATTTTAACACTAACATCGTTAATTCGCTCTTCAGGTTGCCCTTTCACCGAAAGTGATTTTGTAAGTTCGAGATTGAAATCATTTCTACCGTCAACAATTTCTACAGTGGCCGCGGTTTTTGCTTTTCCAATGTTTATTCTCGAATCGCGACGACTTTCCTCACTATATTTTTTATTTAGAAGAAAGTTTTGTGTATCATCAAATTCAGTTGTGTCCACGGTCCCTGAAAAGCTTATTGTATTTACCTCCACTGATTGTTTAGTGACGTTTCCGCCTACGTCCCCGCTAAAATCATCATGCTCACCAGTTAGATCTTCAGTTTGTAAAGAAACCCTCAACTTCTATCGTCAGATATTGTGAGTTTTCTAGAAGCAAAGTTTTTGACTTTCTGTTCTCGCTTGTGACTCTCCATTTGTTCTGACCTAACTGCCCATGTTGGCGTTTCTAAACTGTGTAAAATCTCTTGTTTGAGTCTGTCCGAGACTACAGGCTCGCAAAAATGTATTGCCGAATTTCTTGTCTGTGGATTTAAATTGGATTCCGTGTCCTTCCATCAAGTGTGCGCCGATTGCTATAATCCTGTCCCTGAGTCTTTACGCAATTCTTGCGTAATTATCTGCGTTATTTCGTCCTTACCCAGTAGTTTCTCCTGTTTAAAATCCGCCTTAGCTTCTTTAAGTTTGGCGAGTGTTTTTGCTTCGGAAAACGTTTTGGGCCGCTGCAAAATCACAGTTTCTTAACTCAGGTCTCAGACTGTTTAACAAATAATTTATGCTTTCTTTGCCTGGCAACTGTAAATGCCGACAGAGTTTACGTATTTCCGATCCGAACTGCGCTACTGTTTCACTCGGCAATTGTCTCCTATATAAAAGTTTCTGCCTTAATAGACAAACATCCGATTCAGTATGAAATTGCTTTACGAGCGCCTCGCAAAGTTGGTCATATGGTTTGCCCGTTAAATTTGTAGATGCCGAAAACCAAACGCTTGCGTTTCCTGTTAATAATAGCGGCAACATATCAGCCGTTTGAAAGTCATTCAGTTTGTAAAAAGCCATTGTTAAAAAAACCCGATGTGCCAAGGCGATATTAAAATACAGCATTAAAGATCTAAAAACATTGTCCGAAGACGGAATAGTAACGACAAGAACGTAGCACGATCTTTTAAAACACCTAGGTCTCCAAAAGACGCTACGATCCTAGAGTTTATAACCTCGCTAAACCATGCAAGACACTTAACGAGTGGCTTGCCTAAGGTTAGCGCTACCTAAAGGGAATGATCTTTGATTACGGACGGCTTGGTTTCCCTTAATAAACCATGATAAAGTTTACTCACAATTTCCTTTAACGAGAGGCACCGATTTCTTTGCCGCAGGTTACTTCCACCAGTTAACTGTAAGACTACAGATGTAAGCGTCCAAGAGAGTTTGGTTGGAATCACTTTAATCAGTTTGGCTCGAGTTAACAAGTGAAAAACTACCTACAAATAAAGTGGCTCTATTTATGAGGAGCAATTAAGTTGACTGTTGTTTTGGAAAGCAAATAGCTCTCAAATGCAGAAAGTAGCTAGGTGTTTCCAGGTGATGTAAAGATCGGAAAACTAACCCTTTAACTCCCAATAGTGCCAAAGAACAAAACTCAAGAAAACTTTCAAATTTCTGCTGAAGAGGTTTCATTTGAATGGTCACACCATAGGATTTCATCAACAGACTCAAAATTTAGAACTATACTAAATGTCTTCATAATTGACTCTGGGAGTGAAAGGGCTAAACGAATTGAAAATGAGCTGAATTCAGCTGCTTGTGCAAAAAAGTTGTAAACTTGAAAATATCGTTATACAAAAATTCAAACGCTAGATTGAAAGTAATTAAGTTTAATAAGATTCTAGTAAACAGATTTTAGTTTTTGAAAATATAGGTGAAATTTAGCTGAAAAAGGTTTAACGGACAACAAAGAACTCCAAAGGTGTTATAACGAATGGATGAAACCAGATTTAAATGAGGCTAGCAAAACTAATCATTATGCGCGTTTTTGGCGCGAAGTGTGAGCGGACGTGCGCCCTAAACAAACGAGGCTCGTCAAGAAAATTTTCTATTTTTCCGAATCCCACTGCTGAAAACACCTCTTACGGAAAATTACAGAAATTGTAACTTGTAAAACTCAATGTCCTAAACCATACAACCATTTTATTCCTCGCGAAGCGAGGTTAATAAATTTGGCGGCCGAAGGCCGCTCGGGTGCTCGGGTCTCGGGAGCTGAGCCGCGCGAATTCGAGCGAAAAATATATTTATATTCATATATATATATATATATATATATATATATATATATATATATATATATATATATATATATACATATATATATATATATATATATATATATATATATATATATATATATATATATATATATACATGAAGATGTCCGGAAGTTGCCTGGCAACAAAAATCGCGACCGCTGACAATGGCGTATTATGTTTATTCATGGCGGCCGTGCTGGCGGCGGTTTAACCTTACTCATAGTCTCTCAAAAAATTTTTACTCTCGATGAAACACAACCAATTTCTGATGCAAATGAGAATAACAGCAAAGACAACAACGCTGGATTCCAGAAGTGGCTGAAAATCCTTGTCCGTGAAAATTAATTACCGAAACTCCGCTGAACGGTGACTTGAAATTCAGCACAATCGCGATCGAGCAACGAAGACGAACAACGAGAGCATACATTACAAAGACTTCGAACAGCCTAGGCATACCGTTTGACTAGGTTCAAACGCCTTGACAAAATGCCGCCATTAGAATTCTGAACGAAACCGATCAGGAGAGGCGACGCCGACTGGAAGTGTTGGACAAAATGTTTCTGTTTGTAGACGCAACGAGAGGCGGCAAGAATTACACGATCAGCTAAATACCCGTGACGAATATCTTTCATACCTGATACGGTACGTAGGGAAAAGCAAACATTGATTACAGGAAAGGCTCAGAGAAGAAGAGCGATTAAGAAATG
>JAJGOT010000425.1:645000-762545 GCA_022457155.1 Cladopsammia gracilis
AAAAACAGCAATTCATCCCTTACATCTCTCTGTCCTCGTTTTGTCCAAGTAAATCAGGCTAGGGTGACTCAAGTTTCGGTAGTCGGTATCCGCAGAAAGTGCCTAAATTGTCCACCATTAACTGACTACTCCTGCAGACTAGTGACTAACCGACTATAATAGATTACTCTTAAAGTTACGTCAACGGCTATGAAAAAGGGGTTTCCCCTTTGCATGGAAATTAGTTCATTAGTCTTCGATAGGCTCCATGTCACGCTTGCCAAGAAACGCATTCCGGCTCGTTCCCATTTATATAGTAGACGATTTGTTAGCGTCTGCTAGTCATATATGCAGGAGGATTTTGATATCAACAACTAAGACTTCGCCAATTCGTTATTCCGTTTTATTATTGTTAAAAATAATTTTGCCTCTATTCATGACAGTTATACGCCGGATATGCATGCATAACGACCAGCAACCTTTCATAACCCTCTTTTTATATCCAATATATAGTTTAAGAATTAATATCATTCTGTAGATATCGTAAATTTCGAATTTCTTTATATTTTGCCCAAATAGTGAGTTATTTTCTAAAATACTGCTTAAAGTTTCAAAAGTGCTTTATTTTTAACAAAATCGAGGAAAGCCTAAAAACGCTATTTTGGCGTTAAATCCAAAATCTGGGAATCTCTGAATTTCCACTCGTTTAATGATCCTTGTACCAATTGTGACGTGACCTGATTACCAGCTAAGCGAAAAGTTTGGCGCAAAAGCTGGGTGATAGCAGCCAAGTCGGCGTGAAAGACGTTCCTTTGATCGAAGCCGTGATTAATGGAAGGAATTTACTTGCCCATCAACGTCCCTTCTTAAAGGCCTAGCGCCTGGGCCGAGTTATTCAAGGCACGATTAAGCTAACCCAGGATTAGCGTCAATTTTGAATCCAGTTGAACAACTCAACAATTGAAAATTTTCCAAGTTTTCTGCCCTTCAGTTTCGACTTTAACTTGTCTTCACGACTAGCTGCAAATGACCTTTTGAAAACATTTTTAAACAGAGAAATGAAATCCTCGGTTAACTTTTAATCCGGGATCAGCGATAATCGGCTTTCGAACAACCGGGCCCTGCGTCTGCGTGAAAGCCGGACGTGGTTAACGGAAGGAATTCCTTGTCCATCCACGTCCTTTCTTAAAGGACTGTTGTACAACTAGAGCTACAACCTTAAGCCTTGCTCTGCAACTGAGTACAAGTGAAAAAGAGAGTTCATTTTCCTTAATATAACAGCTCAACCTTATATTACGTTTATCTAACACTAAGCAAATCACAAGGTAAATCTCAAAGCAAATCTCGGTGGTGGCTACGATATTTTGATTAAACTCGTAAGGGAAGTTGTCTCAAAATTTTAACCAGTCCTATATTGGCAACGTTTTAAATGTGCCCACTTGTGTTGAAGGATTGTGTTTCATGTCAGTTGGAACTACAAAGTCAATGTGCCACTAGGTATATTATATATATATTTATATATATATTTAAAAGATATTAACTCTTAAAATTATTTTTGCATGGCAAAAAATTGGGTGACATTTGCCCATATAGTATTTTCACTCGTCACCAGGCTCCCAATTTGACCCTAAAATCATAGCAAAAAGGTCATTTTTGAATGGAAAATCAAAATTTCGCTCATTTCTAAGTTACTTTACTGAAATGCACACTCGGATTCCAGTCCTTTTGATTATTATTCTATCTGGAAACGTTAAAATATTTTAATAACTTTAAAAAAAAGTACCGTCATTTTGACCTTGAAGTGAGCAATACCGTATGAAGGCTTGTATTCTCTATTTTCGAATTGCCCATTAAACACTTTGTTTGCTCCCCAAATTTTGCATAAACTATTGTTTTGAAATGCTCTTGGGAGGACTGCATATTCCCAAGAGCTTTTCAAAACAATAGTTTATGCAAAATTTGGGGGGGCAAACAAAGTGTATTATGGGCAATTCGAAAAGCTAGAGCACGTTTCACGAAAAATAAAATTGTCATTTTACGTTTCACGAAGAATAAAATGGCTATTTCATTCACGAAAAGAAAACATTCCTTACTTTTTGCTAATTAAATTACATCCAAAGTACAGCTTTGTTTGTTGTCTTCACCGTCCGTCCACTCCTCGTTCTTCCTGATGTAAAGAGAAAGCTGAGTTCTTTGTTTTGCTGATGTTGTGTAAAATTACCTAACCTTGTAGAGTGACCTGGGGTCCAGAATGACGATCAGTCACAGCCATGCATTCGTCACGCAATTTACCACCGGCGTAGTTAAACGCTTACTGGATAATTTTGTGGGAGGAAGAAAGAATCACGGTTTACAGTAGCATTTCACGAGAAAAAACAACAGTCATTTTGCAGTGCTCATGAAAAAAAGTCGATTCACGGTTTACGGGTATGTAACCAAACAAACAAACATAAAAAAGTGAAATAGCTTTACGGCTTTTTTGCGATACGATACAACGGAAACTGAGGCCAATTCAGCTCTGCACATTAAAAACGCCCCACTCTACTGTTGACTGACAAAATAAACACAACAAATGTTTTCCCGTTCGTCAGATTTCATATTTAGGAGTTCTCGGAACGTCTCACAGGATTGACTGAGAAAACAATAGAACAAACAACAGAAGAATGGACCCTAGCCCTGAAACAATAGAGCGTCGTGATACCCTGGTCCAATGAAATTAGAGGTTGTTAAGAGCTTCGTGGCACCTGCTAAATGGGAGTTACGCGACATCGCTGTTCATCTTTTATTTCAGTACCTGTAGAAACTAAAATCGTGTAAGTACACTAAATGAAAACCAAGGAAAACCTTTAGCGGATAAAAATAACATGCTTCTTTGTCAAGACTGCAAAAGGCTTTGATAAATAGTCAAATGTATATTATATAAATAGTAAAATGTAAATAGTTTGATAAATAGTCAAATGTAGAATCGATAAAAAAAATGCTGTTAAACTCCGTAAGTAAAAAGGGCCGCAACTTTTGAAGAAAAATCTTCAACTCTTTCAAACCATTATTTCGCCGATATTTCGATACTTCAATGATGTTTTGGGAGCCCCTCAAAAATGTGTGCGGTCATACATATGCATAACTATACACACATACATGACACTTATTCATACACTTATTCAGGAAACACTTATTCAGAAAAGCAAAAAAATAATTCATAAAAGTTACTTGAAAGGGAGTTATAGAGGTTGAACCTATAAAAAAAATCCATAAAATAAGGGGGTGTTTACATGGGAAAACTCGCACCGGCGCGAGTTTCATACCGGGATGACTTCGTGATTTCGCATAGCGTTTACATGATGACTGGGTCATTTCATACCATGTTTACATGAAAACTGAATCAAGCGGTTTCATTGGACTCGATGGTTCGACCTTTCCAAAATCAGTTTCCCATTTTTCTCCATGAGACTTCCGGATGTGCTCCCACAAAAGAACTTTGTCAGAATCCCATTCTATACCTTCGCCAAGTTTTTGACGTTTATAATTTCGTACTGCTAGAAGCAACGCGTCAGTTTTTTCATCATCCCACGTCCAACGTGTTGAAGCTGACGAAGCCATCTTGGATTGACAAAAATTAGGCATGCGCTACCCGTTCCAGTGTACCTGCCTGTATCACACCGAAACGAGTGGTCGTTTCACGTTTACATGATACCATTGCGAAATCTCGTACCGGAGTGAAATTCTCGCCCCGGTGCGACAACCGGGGTGAACTCACGCCGGGGCGACTCGCGCTGGCATGACATTTTGTGGTGGTATCGTGTAAACAAATGTAGAGCCATAAGAGGGAACCGGAGTGAACTCGCCCCGGCGCGAAAGTCGCCCCGGTGTCATGTAAACACTCCCTTATCAATATAAAAAATACTAGGTGATGATGACACTAAAACGAAGTAAAAGATGAATCTGTTATTATCTTGAATATTAAAGATTAAGAACACTTGTGCATACCAGTCTACCTGCTCGTAAATGCCTTCTGAGACAATATTTCCACAATTTCATACGTTAGATTTGCAGTAAGGGTTTGACTCGTGCTACGAGTTCTGTGGCGAATTTTCCACAACGGTATCGCCTATTCATCTACAACAACTTTGTATTTTGCATGCGATAAAATGCGTGGCACAAAAAGGATGCCTCCTTGGCATGACAGTTTACTAAACCAAAACTGACTTAGCCTTAACAGCATTCAGAGTAAGGCTTACCAGTGCATCAGTATATATTTTCGTCTTCGAGAAACAGCGACAGTCGCGTTCTGCGACAGGCTATTAGAGTTGATATCAATGCCGATCGAAATAAATACCTATTTCTTATCATGAGTCCCACTAATATATCCCACACAGGAAAAACATAACATGAATACAAATGAATTGAAATACGTGGTTTCTGATTTATTCAACCACGCCGCATCATTACGACCATTCGCCACTTTAGAAACGAGAAGGAAACTGGGCCGAGTAAACTTTCGCAACGACTTCTGGGACTGTTACTGGGGACAGAGACAAAAGAAGCGTCCCTTGTAACGATCCCAGAAATTGTTGCGAAAGTTCACTCGGCCCAGTTTCCTTCTCGTTTCTAAAGTGGCGAATATATGAAGCTTTACATGCACAATAGACACTTGACCTGTTGTGAACTGCAAACTGAATCAGCATGCACGGATTGTCACAATCGACTGATCATGATTTTTATAGCCTCAGGCTGACTAAGAAATATGAGTTCCCCACACTTTCGCGCTTTCGCTTTTCTTCTGTACCGCTTTCTAATGTGTCGTATATGATAGCTAAAAAAACGAATATTTCTCAATGGAAAATGAATTCGAGGTCAAGAAAAGCCTTTGGTGTTCGGTTCTCGCCAATTTGAAAGGCAAATAGTTACCGAAAATCTTCATGTATTTTTTTTTTGGATCTGAGTTGCATGAAACTTTAAAATTTGGTAAAAACGGAATTTATTTCATTCCATTATAGTCAAGCATCATGTGCACTAAAACCAGTAATTACAAAAAGATACCATTTATAACAAACAACGCTTCAGCCCTTACGTATCTCTGTCCTCGTCTTGTCCAATTAAATAAATCATTAATAATTCCCAAGAAAAACAGCAAAGAAATGAAAATTTACTGAATGTTAGTGAAATATAGGTAATAGGTCTATAAAAATACTAATTAAGTCTTCATTGCGGTCAAGCAGAACAAGGCTGGAATCAGTAATATATATAGATAGGCTGAGCCTAATAGCGTAGCACTTTGAACAATCTTATAAACTAAGGTGAAACTTAACTAAGGTGAAAGGTCGGAAGCACAAGAATTAAGATTGACGACCGGGCTATTTTTCAATTTTAGCAATTCTCAAAAACAGTAAGGTTATTACCCGACCGTCTGCACAGTACATTTAGATCGTACAAAAGTTCACAAAAACAACTTTTTCTCTGTCTAGAATAACTATTACGACTATTTTCCGAATAAAATACAGTTGCTTGTCAAAAAATGCCCGAGAAACTGATTTGGAAATCAAAAATGCAAAAATACACAAACATATTTGCATAAGGCGACGCGAGTATAAAATCTAAGTCTTGTTTTGTTTTCATAAAATCGCTTTTCAATCTATGTAATGAATGAACAAACACATAAAAATGGACAACACAATCTTCTTTCGAAAATTTTTATTGAAATCTCCATTAGTTTATGTTAAAAGCAAAACGCGTACATTTATAACAAGAAACACAGAATGCACGATCATTGCAACAAACCGATGAGAATGGCCGGATCTGGTTTCCAGACCTAGATCAGTATTAATACTTGAAGTGAAGCAAAAAACGGCAAACTGATCCTTACGGCAGAAAAACAGAAGCAGAAGCAAATAAAATAAATTAAAGTGGAATATATTAATATATTATATTATATCTATTATATTCCACTTTAATTTATTTTATTTGCTTCTGCTTCTGCTTCTGTTTTTCTGCCGTAAGGATCAGTTTGCCGTTTTTTGCTTCACTACATTTATAACGCATCGAGGCCGAGCCGTGTCTTCGATGAAATTCAGGAAATTAATACAACCGAATTAAGCTACACGTTTATAAACAATTCTCCAAAACTAACGAGAACACAAATAAAAAGTCAATCACAGATTGATATCAAGATAAATTCCCATCGAAAAATGTAATTTGTTTTACCTTTTAGTCCCTCGCTTGCTTGAAAATTCTTTAAATCTCCGCGTTGGTTCTGAAATCCGTAATAAAAACAAACATCTCCCGCATTAATATAAACGTATGAAGGTCCTCGAAGCAAGATTTTACCCCTTAAAGCTCTTCTTTTTCCACTAAAGCGGCTTCTGAGTATCCCTTATTTAGTATCCCTGTCTTGAGTAGCAAACCGCGAAAAAATGCAGGGAAACGACTTCACTGCTCCACTATTAAAAACACTGCGAAAGATCCAACTTTTAAAGTGTTTACCGAGCTGACGACTGTGTAGCCCCGCGTGTGGCGTCATTCGCGCATGTTTTGCGACGTTATACGCGCCCGCGAGCTAGCCTTGCGCGACGCTTACACATGTGACAGACGCCGCCCGCAAAACATTCCGCTGGCCACAACCATGGAAAATGACGGGCATGGGTTCCAAGAGTATGGGGCTGCGCAGCCGGGGCTTCGGCCCGGCGAGTGCTCCGCTATAACAGGGTCAAGCCCAAATCATACCGTCCAGAAGGACGTCGGACACCTTATTGAGACTTGTATAACGGAGTAACTGGACAACTTTCAGATGGTTGGGGGTAGCAATTTATAGAGTTAAATTTAGTACTAAGCAACCCGAGAAGTTAGGTGGTACAGTGGTACGGTAGGCTATGTAAGCCTAAGCTTAGCTGAGGTCACAGGTTCAATCCTGAGTGGGGATTTTAGATTTTCTTTTTTACATTTAAAAATTTATTGAAAATAAATTCTAAGTGTCGACATTATGTTATATAAGTCTCAATAAGGTGTCCGACGTCCTTCTGGACGGTATGATTTAGGCACAACCCTATAACAGGGCTTCAGCAGTCGCTTTTTTATCTGAACGCCTGGAACAGGCTATCTTCAGTCTCGTGTAGGGACTAAAACTATTGGTACTGACCGGATGAAAACGTAGTAAAGTTACTCTCAAACCAAGGGAAATGAGATTTTTTTTGACTAGCTACAGTAGCTAGCCGTTCTGATTTTAGTAGCATATAAAATTCTAAACTAGTACGCTTCACTGCACTGGAGTACAGATCGGGGGAGTACTGTTTTCATTCTGTTAAATATTCAGAAGCGAAGCTAAACGATAATTAAAAAGTGTCATAAAAGGCCGTTGAAGAGGTTGATCCGTTTTAAAAAAATATATATAAAATAACAATTGAAAAATATTGCAATAGATTCAAATGACAATAAAAAAAATTTAGTCAAAGATTACGTGTTCATGTAAGTCCATGTCATTGCAATTCGCAAACTGCCTTCGTCCGAGATATATTTTTGCTAAAATCTTGTCTTCCACCATGTCTTTTGTTAGACTTTCAGTAAGCATACATTCAGAGTTTTAAGTTTAACAGAGTGAATTTTTTAGCGGCTATCGCCTTAAATTAAAGGATACCCTTGGAATTAAAGCTGGGCCAGCATTCAGAGTAATCTTACCGGTGAAGTGATAGTTTCGTCTTCGAGAAACAGCCACTGCACTTTCGTGTTTTTCGACAGGCTTTCAGAGTTGGTATGTCGATCTAGAAAAACTTGACTCTTTCCTACGCACATCGTATTCCTGCGAGCGCCTAAAGTAAACTACAAATTGACGGCATTTGCCCAGTCTGTACAGTCAACTTTGAACCAATCAGCAGGCAGTTTGCAAAGTTATTCACCTGGCATAAGGTCAGACCCAATTAAGCGTGCACTCGCTATTGTTGTTTCGAGTTTACCTAGGTAAAAGTTGAAACGTGTAACCGCAGCTAAAGGCTGGTTCTCATATAATCGTCCCTGTCGTCCCGGTAGTCCGAGTCGTTTCAAAAATATTTTTGCAAACGACTCAGACGATCGGGACGACTCAAGCGATTTGGGTTCTCATATGATCGTCCCGGTCGTCTCGAACGTCAATAGCGCAGTCGTAAACTGTGTCCGACAACATGTTTTGGGCAATAATACTGCATTCTGGGGTAGATTTGGGTTGCTTCGATCGCCTCAGTCGTCCCGGTCGCCTGAGGGTAGTTCTCATATAATCGTCCCCGATTTTTCACGATCGTCTCAGTCGTCCGGATAGAACACAGTTCTATCCAAGCGACCGCGATCGTCCCAGTCGTCCGGGTCGTTTGCGATCGTCCCGGGTCGTTTCAGAAGTGTTCTCATATAATCGTCCCGGTCGTCCGTGCACTTTTTGAAACGACTCGGACGACCGGGACGACCGGGACGATTATATGAGAACCAGCCTTAATGATTAGTACTCCTGACTGCAATTACACTATTTTCAAGCATAATCACCAATGTATATTTCTTCATTCCAAGAAAGTAGCTACAGTGTAAATGCACTTGAAAAAGCCAAAGAAATAAATAAAGAAAAAAATAAAGTTATTAATTCTGTTGTTTATACTTTAGCTTTTGAATATTTTCTGTCGTGTTCATTTTGTAGCGAAACGATCGTATCTACCAATTTATTTATCTCCGTATTTTAATTGTAATGTGATTTCTTATTTGTTTATTCATTTCTAAAAGCACCCGCCTCGATTAGCTTGATGCTACCTGCGGGTGCCAACAATTTTGAAAATAATGTATTTGTCTAATGAAGATTGATTGATTGATTGATTGATTGATTGATTGTGAGATTGCAGCGCGAAACGACTTTGAAGTGAGACCCACAGTCAGGAAGACGCCGAGAGAGGATCAGTGAGAGTACGTGAAAAGAAAAAACGTCTATCCTTGTTTCAATTTGGCCCGCGCTAATTTTCTGACAACGAAAAAAGTCAGAGACACTCTTGCTTACCTGCACAGTGGAACTAGTAAAACGTTTGTGGGATGAAAGTTAACTTTAACGGATGTGACCTATGAAAAAAAGTTAAACGTGATCATGAAGTTACTTGTAAAGCAATTCTGGTTCCGACATTTTTCGCTCTCCCCCACTATCTGGGGTGTTTCTTGGTGTTGCGGAAGCGGTTGTTGGTTAGCTTTTGTGTTGTGGTGTGGGTATTGTTCAGTGTCTTTTGAATCTTTTGTTTTACGTCATTTGGTGATCACACCATCCGCAACACCAAGAAACTACCACTATCTGAGAGCCTGGAACAGGCTAACAAAAAAGCCGCCAGCTACGAAGGCTATGCACAGCCTTTTGCGGAATAAAAAATGCCGTGAATTCTGTGAACAAAAATATGTTGCAAACCAGGTAAAAAATATTCATTCAGAAAATGTAAATTATCATCTCGCAAAAAAAACATATATACATACGAGATCTCATCAGAAAAAAAAAAAAAAAAATATATATATATATATATATATATATATATATATATATATATATATATATATATATATATCTACAACTTTTAAATAACGTTCACCGACAATGCAAGGTCATGATGCCGTTTTTCATTATTTGCATAAACAGCTAGATTGAGCAGTACAGAATCCTAAAGGATGATGTCACGTTCAGTTTTATGCAAGAACCGATCCGAAATTAATTCTGGTAGTTATATAAACTGAGTCATGACTGGCCTGGAACAAATTGACAACAGCATTCATACTTACACGTTTGCTTGTACTCCCTTACAACGGTCTTCTGAACGCAACAGAAATATCAGTAAAGCTGACACCGCCGCCAATTCTGACCATCACAGCTTTGAAAAAGTTCTCGCAACCAAAGTTCAGATGAAACTTTTTCAGGCCTTTAACGCAATTATATGTCAATCATTTGTATTGTGGTTACGAGTTATGCTAATGTCTTGTGTGAAGCAAAACTTCCACTTGAAAATGTAAATAACACATTTCCGGGGCGCAAAAATATACTTTTTATACTACGTGTTGTTATTTGTCGGCGTGCAAAAGTAAAGATCTACGGCCGATTCGCGAAACAACGAGGGCCGTTATCAAGTAAAAAAAATGTATTGTGTTCATGTTGATTCACGAATGCTACAATGAATGAAAGAAACTTTAAATCACTTACAAATTCTTTATTAATGTTACGGAACTCTGCCATCGGAATCTTTGGGACAATAATCGATCGCCGGAACAGTCGGTAATTTACACTTTCTCAAAAGCTTAGGAATTAAAATAGAGGTAATTTCACTTCCTGCGGCCGGATGTACGTATCCCTCCTCGGTATTGTCATTCCAATTATGTCTAAGTTAAGACATCTCTTAAGTATTGTCATTCCAATTATGTCTTAACTTAGGTGGGCTTCGTGAATCCGGCGCCGGGCCACTCGGCGACTCGACCAAAAATCTGCCTGTATCTATTCTTAGATGGTTTATGATTATTATTATTATTATTATTATTATTATTATTATTATTATTATTATTATTATTATTATTATTATTATTATTATTATTATTATTTATCTTCGCAGTTATCTATATCATTTTCGGCTTTGAGATATCTTAAATATGGAGGAAATCGGTAAAATTGGCCGTTTATTAACCCTTTGACTGCCAAAAACAAACAATAAGCTATGTAATGTGGTTCTAATTGGATAAGTTGGACGCTGCTAAGCGGTACTTTCGCATATGGTACTGTTCATATGGTGCTGTACAAGATGGTTCTTACTTTTGAGTCTGTGGATGAAATCCTAAAGTGTGACCATTCAAATGAAAGCTACTGAACAGTACTTTCCTGTGGTGCTGTTTATTATGCTGTACAAGATGGTTCAATCTTTTAAGTCTGTGGATGAAATCCTAAAGTGTGACCATTCAAATGAAAGCTACTGAACAGTACTTTCCTGTGGTGCTGTTTATTATGCTGTACAAGGTGGTTCTAACTTTTAAGTCTGTGGATGAAATCCTAAAGTGTGACCATTCAAATGAAAGCTACTGAGCAGTACTTTCCTGTGGTACTGTTTATTATGCTGTACAAGGTGGTTCAATCTTTTAAGTCTGTGGATGAAATCCTAAAGTGTGACCATTCAAATGAAAGCTAACAATCTCATTGAGAAGGTACTCTCAGAAGTAATATTCTCTGACAGAAAGTCAGCTCTCAAAGACAAAATAAAAGCTCGCAAAGAAATATTACCCAATACTACCCATGTGTACGTAACTTAAAACAGATCCTCGTGTACAAATGGCATTTAATAGAATCGCAACCTTTACTAAGACAAATCTTTAAACACCTCCCCTTATTTTATACAAGAGGGGTAGATCTTTCATAAGATATACTAGTCAGGGCTAAACTGTAAAAGTCAAACCAGCCAAAAAACCGAGTGAACAAAGGACATAACAACCACACCACGCGCTAGTAGGATTTGTGCTAGGCCCGTCAACACCCTTTATTTCATTTTAAGATTCATGAATTAACATGCAATCCTTCCAAAAAAAAAAAATTGAATACAATATCAATGCATTCAATAGGTAAGCCTACGCCATCTTTACGTTGTTTTGTTACCATTTTAATGCCAGATTACTCCTTATTTATGTGACGCGTGATTGCTTAAAACTTTTCTCCGTGATGCGTGATTTCACTTATGAATTCGGCGTGATGCGTGATCGGTACCCCCCCCCCCCCCCCCCCCCCCCCCCTTTGCCACCCTCATTTTTGGTCGCTTCGGCTGTTAGGCTGAGGTCTGCCGTAGATATTTCGCATTTTAAACAATTCACTTGTCCAGCTGTCCAAGAGATCCAACACCGCCCAACGATTTGTGGCTGTGGCCGGTCTCAGAGCACGTTATAACATAGCTAGTAAATTCGCGGTGCTTCATATTCCCATTGTGCACGCTGAAAACGTCAGCAAACAATTCAGTGCCTCGAGAAAAAAAATTTCTCCGCGAGTGACTTCGACATTTTGTATTCAAAAACGGGGGAAAACTTCAGAAAATAAGCCTGCGGCGCGCCCACCAACGTCGTCGTCTTCATTAGGAATCGTAAATTCAAATTTCTGCAGGACGGCGACGCGGGACTATGACGTGACCCAACGGCGTCGTCGTGCAAAAGTCGTCGATTCGTAAGCTCCCTAATTTATAGCCCGCCGGACGAAGGACTTTTTACACTTGATTGGCGCCATTTTGGTGACCCAAAAACAGGTCGCTGCGCTTAGACCAATCAGAGTAGCCGAGAGTAGCCCTTGGAGACAGAACTGTCAACGTGACTTGCGGTATCGTTTTTTTTTGTTTCGGTTTCGAAACCATTCTCGTCCCCCGGCGGTTAAGAGGGCCAAGCGGCTCTGGGGACGAGAATGTTTCGAAACAATAATCGATGACATTGACAAGTCACGCCACTCCCCATTTTTGGCGCGAAACGCAAATGAAAACCCTTCAAGCGAGACAAGTCGACCTCTCGCGACTTCTTCGCTCGCTCGGCCGCTTCGCGGCCTCAAAAGCTCGCTTCGCTCGCTTCAGATTGTGAAACACTCGTGAGGTCGACTTGTGGCAAGTCTAATGAAAGCTATTGAGCAGTACTTTCCTGTGGTGCTGTTTATTATGCTGTACAAGGTGGTTCTAACTTTTGAATCTGTGGATGAAATCCTAAAGTGTGACCATTCAGAAGGGAAGCTATTGAGCAGTACTTTCCTGTGGTACTGTTTATTATGCTGTACAAAGTGGTTCTAACTTTTGAGTACAGCAGTACGGCAGTACTTTCTTACTTTCTGTTCTCTTTTTAGTAGTTTACAACATGGAATTTGGGATTTTTCTTGAATTTTGGTTTTGGCTGCTCTTGGCAGTCAAAGGTTAGGGACCGTTCATTATTTATGGGAGGGGGGGAATGGGTGAGAAAATAGGGGGACCTGAAATTTTAGCCACTGCAAAAAGGGGGATACTGGGGAAATTTTTTGTTATGGAGGGGGGTCTTGAAATTTTAAACAGATGATGTCTTAAATAAAGAAGCGAAAACATAACTACAGTGTACCAATAAGAGCGGGGTACCCCAGATTTCATGGCTGGGAGCCTTTGGGCTCTCTATGGTTATTCTAAGAGCACAGCCTTGCACAGTATTTTGGTGCAGTCATGGAGTATGATTTATAATTTTAATTTCTTTATTTGGTACTGCCATTTGTACACGGCATTACTTAAAGTGTTAACCTACCATTAAACATATTACTGGATTGGAACAGTATTAAACTGAACAACTATTAAAGTCTTAACTCTAGTTCTTCCGTGCGCAGTGGACCCAAGTGGTTGAATTGCTTCGATAAAGAAAACCACACAAGACTTAAAATGCCATAAGTCGTAATAACTATTAATTAATAAATTTAAAGGAGATATTAAACACGATAGCAGTGACCAAGCCTTAAACCAATGAGCTTTAGATGTGAAATCCAACACGCTACCCACTACATCATCCCCCACCCCCTCCCCCCCCCCCAAAAAAAAAAATACGGTATGTATACATACAATACAACTTTAATTTTATAGAAATCAGATTAATAGTAAGGGGGGGGGGGGGTAATTGAAATTCTTCCCCAACAGAACAGGGGGTCTTGAAAAAATCCAGATTCACTAAGGGGGGATGATGAAAAAAAAAGAAAAATTTGTTAATTTCTCACCCAGCACCCCCTTCCATAAATAATGAACGGTCCCTTAATAGTCGACTGTCGGAGTTGGGAGGCAAACGCCATGAAGCGGCGTAGCTGTTAAGTCAACTACATTTTTTAATTGCAGTTTATTCATAAAATGTTAATTCTTCTTTGAAAAAAGACGATTGTTTTTCTTCAAATTTATTCTTAACCACACTTCCTCTGGCCAAACGGCACTAAGCAATTTTAAAGTCCAGTGCATTTTAACAGTATGATACAAAAGCAAGGCTGATTAAACGGTACGGAAATTGTATTTGAATCCAATATTTCGAAAGGCACAGCCTTTCTTCTTTAGGGTCTTACAGGTTTTGACTCTATAGGCAAAAAAACGTTATAATTCAGTTAAACGTGGAGTTGCAATAGGATACTATAATAATAATAAGAAGAAGAAGCCTACTTATTAACGTAAAAAACGTTAAGAAATAATAAGAAACGTTAGAGCTTATTAGATCCTTTACTACAGGATCCGGTGCTTTTATTTTGTTACTGTGGTCCTTGCAAACACAGTTACGTTTTTACAGTACATTTAAGCCGGAATCGATTCTGGAGACTATAGAATATATATATATAGAATTTAAATATATAGAATATAGAACATAGAATATAGAATACATTGTGGAGGAAATCAATATAGTCGAGGAGGGGTCATATACCAGTACGGTCAGTAAGTCAGTTCTCACTCATGAAAATAACGTTTTCCGGCAGAAGTAGAAAAGTAGTTCTCGCTTGTAATTTTCATGTCGATCGATGGATGGTAGAAGAAAAGTTTGACATCTGCTTCTTTTCAAAAAAAAAAAGAAAGAAAGAAAGAAAAAGACGAGACTTTTGTGGTGATTTCGCTTTTTGCTATCAGTCTCAGCCAAATAAAGCGTCTACACATATTCTAAGAATGGCTTTGACTAAATAGATAACGGCTCGTCATGAAAACAACTACTAGCTGGCTCACGGCTCGATTCCGTAACCGTTTACAGATCTTTACACTACGGATTTTATCCAAGCCGTGCTAGTTTTTTCTGGTACCCGTACCAATTTAATCCGTACTCGGACTACATTTTCTGCTACATTTTTTGGTACCCGTATCATTTTTATCCGAGCCATGCAGAAAATTTTGTCTAGTGTAAATGGGCTCATTTCTGTTACTATCCAGCAGACGTAGTCGGTTAATGGTGGACAAGTTAGCCACAGTCTCAACTTGAGCCCAGCACCCGTACCAACTTCGCTGTGATTGGCACGGTAGAAAAAGTGACGCGTAAATTATGTATCCGTGCTACCTTTTTTTGGTACCCGTACCATTTGAATCCGAGCCGTGCCATAATTTTTCTGTATAGGAGTAAAACACAACTGACAACTCACAATACATGCATCCAAAGATTTAATCGCCCTGGTTTTGCTGACAATGTTGTATCATCTTGTTACCAAACCAAGAGTACATGTTTTACTGACTACTGATGCATGAGAAATTGGAGGTATAACACAAAGATTTAAGCAGATGTTCGTGATCGTTTTGTCCTGAGAAAAAATAGCCTGCGTGCAGACATCTCCTATTTCTTTACTGCTTCACGTGGAAAAAGAAAGTTCAATCTGTGAAGACCTCAAAACATCAAAACCTCAAAACTGACCTCGAAACCTCAAAACCTCAAAACCTCAAAACCTAGAAACCTCAAAACCTACAAACCTACAAACCTCAAAACCTCAAAACCTCGATCGAAGCGCGGAAACGTTTTAAATTAATGATTGTATACTATATACGATAGATATACTTGTCCTCTAAAGTTGAGCAAATGCATTTTCCTATGTTTGTATTTCGTAAGTTTGTTATCTGTACTTGTTTGTTGTATTACTTTTTTTTGTAATCGATTGTTTATTGTTCAAATAAAATATTTGTTAAAATACATGTAATAATAACAACAAAAAATTAAAGAGCGGAATCTCTTTATATCTTATCGATGAAGAGTACAATCGAACCTCTCTACAACGCCCACTTTCGGACAGACGGTGGCCGTTATGGGGAGGTGGCCTTTAGTCATGAGGTTCTACTTTGGTAAGTTCAATTTTTAGATTTCCCTTTACGTAATATGTCTAATATTGTCGGAATGTAATACTACTGTACTGTGCAGTGGAAAGTCGCCATAGGACCACCTTATTCAAATTACGGTGACTTTTGCATGGCACGAGAAAGTGCTCATTCAGTCATTTTCTTAATGAAAAACCTGGTTTATTCTACCACCCGTACTACGACCAATATAAAGCTTTACAATAGACACTTGACCTGTTGTGAATTGCAAACTCGCTAAATCAGCATGATGATATTTCACAATCGACTGAACATGAGCCGACAATCAAGTTTGTCAGGCCAGCTGACCAAGAAATAAGTCTCTTCCGCCGATGTGTCGCATATGAAAGCTAAGAAAACGAAGATTTCTCAAAGGAAAGTGAATTCGAGGTCAAGAAAAAACTTTTTGTATTCGGTTCTCGCCGAGTTGAAAGGCGAATAGTTGCTGAAAACCTTATATTTTTTTGCAGGATAATTTTGAGTTGCATGAAACTCTAAAATTTGGTACAAACGGCATTTATTTCATTCCATTATAGTCCAAGCATCATATAAGGACTAAAACTAATAATTAAAAAAGATACCATTTATAACAAACAACACTTCAGCTCTTACGTATCTCTGTACTCGTCTTGTCCAATTAAATAAATCATTAATAATTCGTAAGAAAAACAGCAAAGAAATGAAAATGTACTAAATGTTAGGAAAATATAGGTAATAGGTCTATCAGAATACCGTGATAAGCCTTCATTGCGGTGAGGCAGATCGAGGCCGGCCAGTGGGATACTTAAATTATAACTGGGCTTCAGCAGTCGCTGTTGACAGTCTTTTATTCACTTGTAGTGGCGACTAAAACTATTAGGTCTATTAGTAATGACCGGATGAAACCTTAGTAATGTTACTCTCGAACCAAGGGAAACAAGACTTTTTTGACTAGGTAACCGCTCTGCGTTAGCAGAGAATATTCAATGTTAATATGTTTCACTGCACCGTTACAGATCGGTGTAGTGTTTACGTCTTTACATTTTGCCGTTCAATATTCAGAAGCGAAACTAAACGATACATAAAAAGTGTCATGAAAGGCATTTGAAGAGGTTGATTCGTTTTAAAAAATTTATAACATAACAATTGAAAAATATTACAATAGGCTCCAATGACACTAAAATATTAAGTTCAGTCCAAGTTACGGATACAGTTGTCTATGTTATGAATGTTAGTGAATCCATCCGAGATATATTTTTGCTAAAATCTCACGGTTTCTACCATGTCTTTTGTTAGTCTTGCAGTAAGCATGAATCACTCGTGTGGCGAATTTTCCGCTAAACGCATGGTATTCAGAGTTCCAAGTTTAACATAGTGAATTTTTTAGTGGCCATCGCCGCCTATGCAACTAGAATAAGGATACTCCCTTGGACTCAAATCTGGGCCAGCATTCAGAGTAATCTTACCGGTAAAGAGATATTTTCGTCTTCGAGAAACAACCACTGCACTTTCGTGTTCTTCGACAGGCTTTTATGTCGATCTAGAAAAACTTGCGTCTTTCCTTATAAGCGAATACCGTATTCCTGCGAGCGCCAAGAGTCAGAGAGGACAAAAATAACAACGTAACATTTTTCCAGTCTTTTATGACAAGTTGGCTATGCATGACTAACTTTCAGCTAGTTAGTTGCTGATTGGCTCAAAGCCGAGTTACATGTGCCAGCTGTATCAACATTTAGCCTGCATGACAGGCGCTTTATGAGCCAAGCGGGGCCGAGCGAAGCATTTCGCGCGAAGCGCGACACGAGCGCGAAGCGCGAGACGAGGGGAGGAAAAAAATAAAGCGCCTGTAGACAGTCCATTGTTCTGGCTCTTCCGCCCACCAACTCCACCAATTATTAACTGACCGCAGTGAATTCGAAATAACCAATCAAAACACGATCTATATCGCAAGTTATGCTAACCGCAAACTTGCGCTCGCATTAAATCACGAACTCAGAAATGAGCTGATCCTATAAAGCAGCGAATAACTCCTACTTTAGTGGTAACTCCGGATCTTACAACTCTTACAAATTGAGAAAAAAAAAGCATTGTTATGCCAAGAGTTAGAGCTAGCAAACGACGGCGTAGCTTTATATTCTAAACGGCTCTGGAAAGCGTAAATTCCTCCTGTCAGTATCACAGCTAGATATTTTTATCTAAGATCAGAAAGGAAAAATCTCTCAGGCACGTACTTGGGGTAGACTTATTCTAAAGCTGGGCTAAAATGCTTTTAGCGACAAGCAGGATTTGTGCTTGGCATGTCACCTTTTATAACAACTGCAGGAGGAAATCCAAGGTTTGATGAATGTTCCAGTCGAGGAAAACACAAATTTTACAACACGAGCGAGAGCTTTGTTTTTATCTTGTTGTTTACATTTGGTATAATTGATCTCACACATCATCGTCACGTGGTATAAATAGACCAATCAGCATTACCGTCTACCAGATGAACGGTCGAGGATTTGTGGAAGAGCCAGAACAATGGACTGTCTACAGGCGCTTTATTTTTTTCCTTCCCTCGTCTCGCGCTTCGCGCTCGTGTCGCGCTTCGCGCGAAATGCTTCGCTCGCCCCGCTTGGCTCATAAAGCGCCTGTCATGCAGGCTATATCAACATTGTGCACCCGCACCTAAGCGGAAACTGAAATGAGAACGGCGGTGTGGTGGTTAATTTGGCATGCAGGGAGTCGAATCACCCATTAATTCGGTACTCTAGAAAACAGTATTTTGGCCAAAGGACTGATAAAGATACAGATTATTGCAATATTCAATTTAGGGCAACTGCAGTAACAAAACTTTCTGTGAAAAGCTTCAGAAGATTTAAATTTGCACAGCCTGTATCTTAATGACCACTTATTATGATTCATAATATTAGCTAATATTGATCAATTGTTCTAGGCACATATAGGGGTGACGTAAAATTAATAGTTATCAAAGGGGCGGACCATTAGTTATCCAATGGTCCACCCCTAATAGCTTTCGATTCTTATCTTTGATTACTATGTTTATATAACAGCCCAATCCGGAACAATTGATCACAAGATAGTATGAATCATAACAAGCGGACATTAAGATTTTGAACACCCCAGAATATCTACCATCTCATGGAATATCTACCGCAAAAGTCAGCGTTAGCCCAACATTGTTTACGCTTTGGTCACTCCATCTCCTGGGAGTCATCCAAGATCTTACGCACGAGCGCAAATTGGCGTAACAGACGCCTTTTGGGGGCATGGGAGATCAATGTTTGAACTCAACCGGGACGACGGCATTCATTTGACTTAATTAGTTCAAATTTTCATTTTTCCTAATATATATAAGCTCTTTGCAAATTTCTTATCACTTTCCCCTGATGAAGGCTGAAGTTTTAGCCGAAACGTTTCAAACACAATTTTTACCAGAGTAACGTTTTATTTAATCTTCTAAAACTCATTAATAATTCATGACATCAACAGCCAAGTCTTGATACCCAATGAAACACCATATGAAAACACGCCGTGTTTTGATATCAAAACACACTTATGTTTATATCAAAATTACAATAACAAAAGCAAAAATCTCAATACTGCTATTTATTGTCATCAACTTACTACTATACTGATCGCTTTTACATCAGTCTTTCTTATTTATAATAACATTCATATTGCAATAAAAAAAACAACATTCCTGACGAGAGTATTTGGCATTGCTCGTTTGCAGATGCAGCGGAACTAAGACCAGCGTAAATAGCTGGTTGAGCGCTTTCTCCATCCTTATCTCCTGGATAAATTTACCAAGCCAGTAGTTCAATGATAAAGCATCCATGTGCTCCACATTGTTCTCGACATTACACACGAGATGAAAGTCGTGAGCGATTTTAGAATCCCCCCCCCCCCCCCCCCCCGCTTATTTACATATCCTTAAACGTTTTAAAGAATGAAGCATATGAAAACAAAAGGATCTATTCTTATTCAATGAGATGCAAATAAGTGGCCGGGTATTCTACAGTTTAGCCGAAAACGCTTCCAACTTCCAAATCCGGAATAAATGTTCTCGTCCTTTGCCATTCTCGAAAACTTTCCACCCCCACTTATATCTTTGTACTTCGTGCTCTTTGGTCTAGCTTCACTGACTAAAGCAGACTCTTCTTCGCCTGTTTTTGGAAATCTAAAACGGGAGTTAGCTGTACTTGCATCCATCTTTCACAAGCACATGCGAAAATGACTTCCAAAAAAAAATCACGACCTGGCCAACTTTGAAAAATTTACATACTAATTTTGTAAACAATACAATACAATAATATATCAAAAATTCATCAGGGTATCCAAACACCTTGAAACAATAAAAGCACTCGGCCGAAGCGGCCTCGTGCTTTCATCTGTTTCTCGGTGTTTGGATACCCTGATGAAACCCTCGCACTCGTTGTTGATCTATTACATCTACCATCTAGTTTTGTGTTTCTTGATTTTCTGAAAACAAGCTGGTTCTTCCACAGCCCCGCATCAATTACTTAAACAGAAGTTTTTCATGTAGCAGAGCCGGATTGTGGAACAGTTTATCCTCTGTCCTACGCCTAACAGCATCTTTACGGCACGATTCTAAAATGAAACTGCGTAACCACAGTTTCTGAATGGGTTTTATACACAGCATCCTTGAAAAGCAGCTTTATTTTTTTTTCATTTATTTCCTATTTAATTAGTTAGTTATTATTTAATTTTTAAGGATTGTAATGGCTGATGTAATTTTACCGTGTCTAAATAAAGTTAACTATTTATCTATAACGTACTGACGGCCTAAAAAAAACTGTTTATAGTTTATATACGGCAGGAAACTGTGTATTTGGTTTCCAAAATTAACGTTATTAGAACACTAAATGAACTGCGTTTTTTAATGCTCCTACATACCTTTAACACAAAGACATCGATACTGTGACCACAACAAATAACAAATAACAAAACAAATATCGACAATTAAACTGCATAACGACAGTCATCAAAGCTTGCATAATAGCTTTCGAGACTAAGTTTACGCCAATTATAATCGGTGCGGGCTGTGGAAGACTCCAGCTTGTTTTCAGAATTTCAGTCTTAATTGATAACAACTTACTTCATTAAGAAACACAAAACTGGATGGTAGATATTCTCTGTACTGCTAGGATCAGCAATGTCGAAAGCGTCATGTAATTATGACTTTGAAGTTACACCAAGATGGCCGCTCCAAACATTTTCACTAAAAATGTCTCAAACTCGTTCGCCTATAACTCTTGAACGAAATGATCAGACGCTTCAAAATTCCATAGACATTTTGGAATCGAAATCCGTTTTTTAATGCTTCTTTAACTTTAACTTTAATTAACATAATTGCCTTTAGCAAGCTAATCCGGCAATGGGCGGTCAGAACACGGAGGCTCATGACATTGACAGCGAAGGAAAAAAAAATCGTCAATACGTGAAATTGTTACAAATACTTAAATGAAACGCAGCAACAGAGTCAGCACATACAAAAGCTGGAGACAAAGCGTTCCAAACTGGAACAGTTCTTACAAAAAAAGAAAACTTGTGGGCGTTAACATTAGATGAATAACGTTGGTATTGGAATGGGTGCTGTACACTAGCTCGTGTCAAGTAGGGACAGACCACCGCGCGAAGATCATCCGGGAAAGATATCCGTACATTTCCTGTCTTGATCTTAAAAAAACAATGTCAAAACAATGTCAAACAATGTCAAATCAATGATCTTCCTTCGTGTCTCAAGATCTTGCCACCCCAATTTTGATATGACATAATATGACGTAAGTGCATGCAAGCCAAGAATAATATTTCCTGAAACCTGAAAACTGCCACGTACAGACTACTTATACGTCTCTATAAACAACCACGTACAGACTACTTATACGTCTCTATAAACAACCAGTGTAAACAACAGTGATCTTTACTATAAAGTAAAAAGCGTACTTACCCGTTTTCTCTCTCGATTCTTTAAAAAATTCCATGAATACGGGAAAGAAGATCCCGAAACTAAACACAAATCCCATGGCTGCGAACCAGGATATCGTGGCCGAGAAGCAAACAAACCACGACCATTTGCCATCCTGAAAGTGCGCAAAAGCCATGTTTGAAGATAAATACAAACTGCGCTCTTTCTCTACATGTCTATGTTAATTTTCGCCGGCAGATTGTTGCCTAAACCAAAGTCACTCCATCTACTCAGAGTCTCAATTGTACTACAGCTCTTGCGGGAGGTAGCCTGCATGACAGGCGCTTTATGAGCCAAGCGGGGGCGAGCGAAGCATTTCGCGCGAAGTGCGACACGAGCGCGAAGCGCGAGACGAGGGAAGGAAAAAAATAAAGCGCCTGTAGACAGTCCATTGTTCTGGCTCTTCCGCCCACCAACTCCACCAATTATTAACTGACCGCAGTGAATTCGAAATAACCAATCAAAACATGATCTATATCGCAAGTTATGCTAACCGCAAACTTGCGCTCGCATTAAATCACGAACTCAGAAATGAGCTGATCCTATAAAGCAGCGAATAACTCCTACTTTAGTGGTAACTCCGGATTTTACAACTCTTACAAATTGAGAAAAAAAAGCATTGTTATGCCAAGAGTTAGAGCTAGCAAACGACGGCGTAGCTTTATATTCTAAACGGCTCTGGAAAGCGTAAATTCCTCCTGTCAGTATCACAGCTAGATATTTTTATCTAAGATCAGAAAGGAAAAATCTCTCAGGCACGTACTTGGGGTAGACTTATTCTAAAGCTGGGCTAAAATGCTTTTAGCGACAAGCAGGATTTGTGCTTGGCATGTCACCTTTTATAACAACTGCAGGAGGAAATCCAAGGTTTGATGAATGTTCCAGTCGAGGAAAACACAAATTTTACAACACGAGCGAGAGCTTTGTTTTTATCTTGTTGTTTACATTTGGTATAATTGATCTCACACATCATCGTCACGTGGTATAAATAGACCAATCAGCATTACCGTCTACCAGATGAACGGTCGAGGATTTGTGGAAGAGCCAGAACAATGGACTGTCTACAGGCGCTTTATTTTTTTCCTTCCCTCGTCTCGCGCTTCGCGCTCGTGTCGCGCTTCGCGCGAAATGCTTCGCTCGCCCCGCTTGGCTCATAAAGCGCCTGTCATGCAGGCTAGCGGGAGGAGGAGAGGGGGAAGAAATGATTGATACCTGCATGACATTCACAGCTTAAACTAATAATTGATCATGGGGCGCGGAAGTCTGTTCTCAGTTACGTCGTTTGCTCTTGTTGGCATCTGTAAACAAAACTCATCTACCTCTAGCAAAGTTGTCTATTCAGGGTCTTAATTGCTTATGCGAGCCAGTAGACTGGTCCTCCCTCGAAGAAAGATGAATCGATAGGTTGCGCGGCTGGCCATGATGTATAAGACAGAAAAGAAGCCAGAGGCTCGATTTTCATATAAAGACCAACGCTGAGCGTCGCATACTTGAAATATTTGTGGCGGATTAGTATCGCGCTATAAAGCGTGAACCCATTGAAAGTTCGTACTAAAACAGTCTGTTTATAAAAAAAATGTGTTCTAGCCGTCATCACTGTTACATTTAATGAGCAGGCGGTGTTGGACACGCTTCGCGCTGCATGTTGGGAGAAATTTAATCTTTACGTTATTTGCACCTTGACGCCAACCAGTCAAAATCTCTGCTCTCCGTGATTCAAAGACGATTAGAGGTAGATTTCTTCGCTTTCTTGGAGAAATTACTGCGCTTCTTCGTTTTATATCTTTCTCTAACCTACTGGCTATTGTAAATGTGCATTATGGATGCTTAGAACAGCTATAAAGGACCGAATTTAGTGATGAAAGTCCCGATCGCAACGTACGATCGCCGGCACTCTCGCGCTCTAAAAAGAAAGATCGCTTGATCTGCGTGATCGCAGGTTAATCGTAACGAGAGAGGCGACATTACCGTCCGTCAGTCGATGCTTTTGCTACTATCTTTTGCCAAAGTTTACAACCGTCACGTATTTCTCGTCTTTGTTTAGTGAATTCGTGCAAGGAATTTAAAAACTGGCGTGAATCTGAAGAATCGTTTGCTCTTGTTTACACGGGATGTTTCAGAAGCGCCAAGGCAAGAAAAATGAACTGCTGGTTTTGCAGAAGGCCTTATATTGCATTTTATTCTTTAGGGCAGAGTGTAATGAATACCTTGCGAGCCGTTTATACATACGAATTACAGCAGCTTACTGCCACTGGTAATTTCTAAAAAATGCTCTACTAATGCACCACTGAAAGTCCATCTTGCAAAATTATTGTATGGTTGGCATTTTTAAAAAGCTGGAAAGCCTTTACTTTAATATTTAGGGAACTGTATGTTGCTGCTTCGACAAATTTAATTGTTTCTGTCAGCATTATTGTATACTATTTTTCTATAAAATGTATTTTTTGGCCAATCAGTTGTAAATTTCATAAATTAACTTTTATTTC
Organism: Cladopsammia gracilis; assembly: GCA_022457155.1. Lineage (NCBI taxonomy): Eukaryota > Metazoa > Cnidaria > Anthozoa > Scleractinia > Dendrophylliidae > Cladopsammia > Cladopsammia gracilis. The sequence goes on from JAJGOT010000425.1 coordinate 669,216, forward strand.
TTTATTATGAAATTGATTCTGCCAAACTGACCAGCCTCCTGCATAGGTGCATCTTGGGATAGAGAGGAGAAAGACCAAAACAATCAAGACTTTTACTTGGTTGCACCTTTCATTTGGAACACAAATGCATGTACAGTGAAAATGGAACTGAAAGAACTTGCCAACTTAATAATTCAACTACAAAAAATGTCAATTAAAATTTTCAAGGAAGCTGAAATGAAAGTTTCCTGGATTCCATGGCTGTATGTTTAAAAATGTTATAAAAACTAGTATGTCAGTGCTTCCTTTAAATCGACAGTGGTTGAATTAGTGGTTGATTAGGAGATAAACTAGAAAGGGATAACCTCTTTATCTCCTTTTCACTTTTTAAATGGAATTGTAAATAAACAGTTATTATTATTATTATTATTATTATTATTATTATTATAATTATCATTATTATTATTAATATTTTATACAATAAGACTCTTGTATGATGGTGTTATAAGGAATGGCAAAACAATTCAAATTCCCCACATCTGTTGCCAGTTCCTCCTGCAAACCCCTCGGGCCTCACATTGATTTAGTGGTATGACATGTACAAACAAGTGACTCAGATACCATCATTCTTTTATTATTCAAGTCCTCCTATGTTCAATAATGAAGTAAATTATGTTCAGTATGTTACTTAAATTCAACACTCTTTTTAAAAGTGCTACTTTCCAGTCTTATATTGCAAGTAATCTCCTATTTCCTATTTGTGGATAGTCAAGTGAGGTAAACATGCCAGTGTCTATGCCGGGAAATTGGCTCAGGTAGCCAATGTTCTTGCACACTGGCTTGCATGTTTCCCTTGCTTGACTATCCCACCAAATAATCCCCGAGAGAAATAAGAGACTCCCTACTTTGTAGTCTATATGATTGAGTCTCTCCAGTATACACTGCTTATAGTAGTTGTTACATTTCTTGAAATATATATTCCTGAAAACAATTTGGGCCCAATAATTCAAATTTTTCAAAGTTTCAATTATTATTGATGTAAAGCAGGTTTTCACAAACCAAAAAAACTTTAGCTTCTTGAATTTTATCAGTGTTGTGAACATAAGAAATATTTTGTACATAAAACAAAATTTGGCACAGAATATTTTCAGGACCTTCATGAGGGTGTCAATGGGGTATACCTCTAGTCAGTAAACAGTTAAAAAAATCCATTTTAGTCAGTAAACGGTAAAAAAATTCCCTTTTAGTCAGTAAACAGCAAACGGGGAAAAACGTCAGTTAATAATTAACGTTTACTATTTTTTTTCTCACAATATAGTCAACAACGATGTTGATTACAACCTTTCATCTTCTTAGTGGTAGTTATGACAGGAAAGAAAAATCAGAATCTATAAAACGGTCTTAAGGACGTTCGCGCCAATTGTTTATGCGCATCCTTACTGCGCACGCAATTCATGTTGCAGCGCCATGCAATGTCATGCACGAGCGCGCGCGCAAAGGAAGAAATCTATTCACATGAAGGGATGGTAGCCGTTACGTTAACTTTGCTTTCATTTAACTCGCTTAGATGGTCGGTGATCCCTACTTTTTTGGATAGATGATTTTCTTTACTAATTCTCGACAGATTGCGAAAACATGAACAAAAAAATCGATGTATGAAGTTTAAAATTTTCCCATTTTTCGACCAACGCCACATCGAATCCCGCCAACTTGCGGCTGTTCTGTCGTTTAAATTTAGGTTGACTTTAAGGAACGTTGCCAGTTGATTTAGGGTTAGTTTACCGCTGAAACTATCGAGAAGAAGAGGTCTCTCCATGTCCCATTGATCTTGGGTGAAAATGACAGTTTTGGATGCCATGTTGGCCACGTTTGCCAAGGTCGAGCCCAAACTGAAAGCCAAAATGCAACCGTGGACAGCTGTTTCGACCTGGTTGGGTCTCGTCAGCACGGTGTAGCAGCAAAAAGATAGAAAAACTAGCGCGAATGCCAATTCTCTACCAAATCGCCGTGGTGATGGCAACAATAAGGGCTCGAATCCAAAGTTTTGCCAATTGACCCATGTCACAGTGGCGCGTGACCATGAGTAATAGGCAAAGAATTTGAAATATCATGTCGTTGTTGCGATAAAGAAAATGAGGATAGACATAAACCATCCCTAAGCGAATACATGGCCAATACCATGTTAAATTAAAAGGTCTTAAAAAATGAGCAGCATAGTCGGATCTGAAAAGACCTACGGTCCCAAATAATACAATAGTAGAACAAGTACTACTACTACTTAATTAAGTACCACTTTAGTTCTCTCGTGAGAGAGCCTGGAACTATTATATAAAACCGCAGATACAGCGCAGGCTCAGGGTTTGTCACAACAATCAGTCACGCAGAAGACTAAAAACGACAACAATGGTACAGAAGGTCTTAGCTGGGTCAAAAATGGATTCAAAATGGACTCTAAAATGATTTAAACAAAGTAACCGTAAACTCAAATTTTTATTTTCACAGAGAAAATGTTCAAAATTTGTCTTTTATTTACCACATACGCTAAGAAAACGACTTCCTTTTATACGATAGTCAGTTCGTATTTTGTTATTTATACGGTTATGATAACAAAAATCCATTGTTATACGCTAGTCAGTTAACCCCATTGACACCCTCCTTCATGAGAAATGTATTAAAAGTTCTTTTCCAAACTGCAAATTTGAAATAGACCTCATGATAAGGAGTCAGGGAATACTTGAAGGGCTCAGTGCAAAAAGGGGCCTACCGTATGTGCTAATGTTTGAAAGAAAATCCAACAAAACATTTTATTTTGAGGCCCTGGACATGAATTTACAGTTTTAAAAGCACTTGAAATGGCAAAAATGCTTGAACGCTATGCTTCCTAACATACTGGGATGTAATCTAACCATAAAAATGTCAACAGGCATCCCCAGACCATCACCAAAACTCCCTCATCAAATTACTAAAATACTGAACAAAATCATGCAACATCTCCAGATCATGACTCCTGTAAGAGATTCAGAGAGATCACAACTTAAAAATTTATTGTATATTTTTTCCCTGAATAAAGCTATGCAGGAAAAGAAAGCAGGAACATTCCATGGAAGCTGACTTAGTAATAAAAACAATATATTTGTACATGGGGTGAAGAGCCTTCGGGCCGTTTAGAACCTGAAATACCTAGAAGAAAAAATATATGTATTTTAGATCAAAGGAATCAGTAAAAAATAGTATTCTGAGTTCCAAAACGTTTGTTCTTATCCCGATAAAGCAAGTTTGCGTGCATCAATCACGCCATCACCTCCCATGAAATCTTACAAGATAATACGTGACAAACGCGAAAAAAGCTACAACTTCAAGTCGATTTTTCACCACTAAAACGGCGGGGCCCCAGTGGGCCCCCCCGACCTTTTCTCAAAGTTTAACTATTAAACTTTAATTCTGTGCAAAAATAAATCCAAATACTGACCGAACGATGCAAAGAAAGGGCAAACTAAATACCCGTGTCACACATTAGTGGTAAACAAAGATTTTGAAGACAACATGATTTTCATTGAACAAATTTGATACAAAATATGCTCACCTGAAGCTACAAGTTGGGTTATAGCTTGCCACGGTATTTCTCTTTCGGCCCTCCGAAAACGATAAACTAAAACGTTCGATGAAACGAGAAATCAATCCAAGAACAGAGAGGAGACCTCAACACGAAAGAGTGAAGACGGCCGCCATTAGTATCACTAAAGTGACGCGTGATTGGACGAGTGAAGTCACGTGGACCGTGTCCAACACCGCCTGTTTAATGAGCTTGCTGTCATCTCTGTTCAAAATCCAATTAATTCTAAACCAAATAATTGAGTTATTGAAAACCGACATATCTTAACCCTTATTATTATGCTAAATCCGGATTTTTCCGCGATTTGGAGGAATGGCAATTCAACCACTTGTGACGTCACTAATTCACACGTCAGAAGATCCTTTTGATATGCAACTAATACAGGTTGGGGAGATCTTTCCACAGGACTGCCCATTTTGAATATCGACTGCCTTCTGACAGAGCTAATGGAAAAAAACGTGATCAGTTTTTGGTGCAAAATTGGTGGTAAAACAGGCCAATAAACCTGTACTTGATCATGGTCTCCTTTCCAGGGCTTTCCACTGATAAAGATCAAAACTTTTCAGGCCAGAAGAAAGGATGTACAGAGTAGACGATAGAGAGAATAAGAAAGCAGAGAAAGACGAAAAGGAATGGAGCAAGGAAAAAAATCAGAACGGTTCCGCAAACAAAAAAAATTGGCTTATGCGCATGCGCCAAAGTGAAATATTGCATATTTTTACATGAAAGCCTCATAAAAATCTTACTACAGTGCGAGAAAGTGCATTTCTAGCAAAGTTTAGAGAAATTCAGCACCGTAGCGCCAATAAAATCAATTAAACGGTAATAAAAGACCCGTGTTTTGTTTTTTAGTAATTTTAAGGGTTAAGAGAACAGGTCAATTTACTTCTTAATGCGCTCTTTTCGTGTAAATCTAATTTATGGAGCTAAAGCAACCTGAAGCGAGCCAAATGTTGTATCATTTAGCATTTTGGGTATTTCAGCTTAAGTAAAATAGCGGTATTTACAAATTTTTAAGAAATTATGCTGCAAGTCATCAAAGTGTCTAGCAACATGAAGCAAGCTCAAAAACCAGCCTGTGATTGGTTAAAAATTTCCCGCGGCAATTTAATGGTTCCTTGCGTAGAAAACCAAAATTTAAAATTATCTTCAAAGAAGGGCAAAAAGTGTTGATAATTTTGTCAAGTTTGGCAGATAAACAACGCTGTATTCAATGCAACGACCCTTTCTATCGAAAGTTAACGATAAGATGAGTTTAAAAGCTGCTTTTGTTCGTTTGAGCGGTTTGTTTACATTGAGTTATGCTGTGCGCGCGCTATCACGCCATCAAAACTTGAAAAAAGGTTTGGGCTAAAACCTCGACAGGTTTGCGTTATTTACTCATTTTTTCGACGTTTGTAACTTCGAAACGATGTTCTAACAAATTAGTTCGATTTCAAAGAGCAATTTAAAGCGTGAAAAGTCCGTGTTTTTAAAACTTTTTTTGCTAAACAAAAACATGTTAACGCGTACAAAACGTCGTGTACGTCAGCTCGTGACTAGTAAGAATATATTTTCTCCCAACTAGCCGTCAATATAATGCAGTATTGCCGTCTCAAAATCGAAATTAGTTTATATTATTTTCGCTTGAAGATGTTATTAATATTTATCACTTAAACTAACACACAAGTATGATCTTTCTGACGAGAACTATATCGGACTGTAACTCCTCACCCTTTTTAATAAGTAAACTAGAGGTTACAAATTGTAAGTGAAATGCCGCGAGTAGATACTGGGCAGTACTACATCATAACGAATGCCGGAATGTATTATAGAAACAATAATGCACCTATTAATGTTTTCCCCGACCATGGGAGGGCAGGCGTACACGGGCATTTGACTCGAATTCTCAGCCTGTAAGAGGGGGTTTTGATATTATTTGACTTCCGAGCCCCGGCTCCTGGGAAGCCGATTAAACTATCCCTCGACAGACAGGCCAGTTATTCACATGAAAAAAACCGGTTTGACCAGTTATTCACATGCAGGCGCACACGAAAATAACAATGCGCGGGGATAAGGCGTCTTACACGAAGCTTGGAAGCTCTTGTCAAAGAATCTCGTCACAAATTCTATTAATCAAACCTTGACATTTGTTGTTTTAGTCGAAGAAAAAAAAAACGTAATCTCTTGCAATTGCGATATGCGATCTGCAACATGAAAATTTTTAGAATTTCTCAGTCTCTTTCAATACTAATTTTTGATAAGTTAGTTTCTTCGTTGGAAGGGACTTTTCCCACTTGCAGCGCCGGAAATTTACCAGTGGATTTTTAATTCCACCGGTGACGTAAGGAGCATATGAGCCAATGGACAAACAATTCCTGATCTACGTCATAGGCTCGCGCGCGGTCAACACGCTAAAAAATCGATCTCAGTGCACTCGGACAAGAATAAAAAAATTTTATTGCACAAAATGGTTGCCGCGCTCGCCATGTACTTGGTTTTCAAAAACGGATAGTAGTTTCGAATTATCAGAGTAATAACATACATTAAAAGATTTAAAATGGAAAGAAAACGTTTCCAAGAATAATCAGTTGCCGCTATGGTGAAAAAAAAAAAGGTTCAAACGATGAAATCTTGCAGTTCCAGGAAATCAACGCGGGGCGATATGTCTTCCTTCGGAAGTCGGAACTGAAGAAGCGAAGTTTTAAAGAATTTTCAAGCAGCCGAGGTACATAACGGTAAAGGCTGAGTTAGATTTTTTTATAGGAATTTATGTTGAATTTTGATTGGCTTTTTCTTTGTGTTTTCGTCAGTTTTTGAGAAATGTTTATAAAACGTGCCCAAATTCATGAATTTCGCCTTTTTCTTTCGAGGACAGTTCCTCGATAAGCTAACGGTACGCGTTTTGGTTTAAAGACAAACTGCTTAACGGATATTTAAATACAATTTTTCAAAACAAGATTTTACTGTCCTTTTTTTGTGTTCGTCATTCGTAAGATGGGATGTAAACAAAATAAGATGCGCTGCGCGCAGATGTCTGTGCATTTTTTACAATTTTGCAGTTTCTCGGACAATTTTTGGTACGCAACTGGTGTATTTTATTCGGAAATTAGTCATTCTAACTATTCTAGACTAAGAAAAAGTTCTTTTTCTGAGCTTTTTTGCACTCTAAAAGTACTGCACAGACGGTCCGCGTAATACCATTTTTGAGAATTGCTAAAATTGAAAAGAAGCCCGGTCGGTCGTCAATGGGTTAAAAAATCTAAGTGCCACCATTGCTAAAAGTGCTTTTATGTTTTCATATCTGAACATCAGATCTGAAAAGAAAAATAATAAAATAACAGGAATGGATTTTTATACGTAAACTGTTGAGTACGGCTTGTCCAAAGTTAAAAATGACGCTTTGAAAGGAGTACAGAAAACTGTGGTAGAGGGTTTAATATTTAAGCTTATCGGCAAAGACGTGTTTCTCAGGGAATATTTTGTGTTCTAAAATTGCACCGTATGTAATCGACTGGATGAGTTGTGGCCCTATTAACATCAAGGACAGTTTGTATCATTGAACTCGTTGAACTATTCTTGCTCCTTCATAGGCAAAAAAACTTTTTTTCTCGAGGCATGTTTTAGTATAGACCAATATCACGCTAGCATAGCGTGAAAATATATTTAATTTAACGGGAAAAAGAGTCCAGTATCAAATTAAATTCAGCACATCAATATTAGTAAAACTGTAAAGTTTCGTAAAGATTGCTCGTACACTGACGCCAGATATTAACTTTTGAAAGTTAGTACTCTGGCCTAATTTTTACAAAGAAATGTATGTGAAAAAAAAAACACGAAAACGAGGCTGCACGGGCAATCTATGCCCGTCCACCAAACATTTCTTTGTAAAAATGCTCAGTTTCAAAATTTCATATCTTCGTCAGTTTGCTAGCAATTTTTACGAAACTTTGTAGTTTTACTAATATCGATATGCTGAATTTGATGCTGGGCTCTTTTTTCCAATAAACTAAATTTATTTTTGTACCATGCTAGCGTGATATTGGTCTACTCAGGGTGATCATTTTGGGTATTTTGCTTTGCAAAATAAGCCAAAATGTCTTGTTTTATTTGTGTTGCGATCAGTTACTGTTTGTCCTCGCTTTTCAGTCAAGAGAACTTTGATGGCGTAGAAATTTTCCCCCGCTGACTCTATTTTCTTCGCCAAAGTCACTGTCTTATACAAAGTCAGTCTGACAAGTGTTGAACCAAGCACTTTCTCTGGTCTTTTCTACGCTATGTTGTTTTTTGGTCAGCGAATGAAATAGCTTGCGGCGGTTGCACGGGTTTTGGACATCCTTTCTGCATAGAATACAAATAACTTCTCTTGATCCTGGCGAGAGAACAACTTTACTGAAAAAGTTTTTTTAGTAGTTGAACTCCCTCCGACGCCATTCGAGTTCGCGATAATCGCGAGTGGAGCGCGTGTTATTTGCAAGGTGTCAATCATTTTTTCGCGCCAAAAATTACGCGTCTGATTCAAATTGTTGGAAGTAACTGAGAACAACTCGTCCTCCGCAACTTAAATTCATCGCGCAAAGTTATCGCTTAGGGACGGACCATTTAATTAATTAATTAATTTTTATTTTATTTTTATTTTTTTGGGGGGGAGGGGGGTTTGGCAATTACTCAAAAAAAAATCCTGTAGAAGAAATTTAAGAGAAAAAAAATCGTGCCCAAGAAAGCACGTAAAAAAAAATTCAGGCATTTTGTTAAAAACGTTTTTGATGCTCAGAAGAAATTGCCTCCCCCCCCCCCCCCCCTCGCGCAAAAATAAATGGCCGGTCTCTTACAGTAAACTCGACTGAAAAAGCGAAGGTCGACTTGTGGAAATCTAGAAAACATGTTGCGCGCGCGTAGATGGACATAAGTGTAACATCAGGGTTACAACCAGCAACGCAACATTGTTGCCCAAGCAGCGCGCGCATCGAAGTTATAGTGACACCGCTGGACACACGTATGCTCAAAATCATCATGACAAACAAAACTCCGTAGAATCGAGATTGTGCTGGCATTACTTAGGCAAAACAGGGAACCCATCAGGCACAGAGATTCCGTCAAGATTAGTGTACTGCTCGCTCGGAAGCTCGAAGCAATAACTTTTTTTATGTAGAAAGTTTATGGCACACCTTGCCTCTTTCTTTTTTTACGAAAATAGTCATTTTGCGCTTTCTTTTTTGGCGCAGCGGTAACAAAATGAGAAAGCTGTAATTCACCTCAGTGTTTCATTTTATTTCAGTAGTTTTAACAGAGTACAGTGTTAATTCGTTGCAGATTCCAACTCAGAAACGTAAATAGTTGAGTCCTGATTGTGTTAACGGTAGACCTGTTTCCAGTGATCGAGAAGATGAAATCAGAAATTAAGTGTTACATTTTATTTCAGCAGTTTTAACAGTCGTGAGAGTACAGTGTTAATTTGTTAAAGATTCCAACTCAAAAAAATATACATTTTAGTCCTGATTGCGTTAGCGGTAGACCTGTTCATAGTGATTGAGGATGAAATCAAAAAGGGTTGCATCAGAATTCCAGCAGCTTTAACAGATCACATTGTTAATTCATAAAAAGTTTACAACTCAAAAAAGTAAATATTTGAGTCCTGATTGCGTTAGCGATAGACCAGTTCATAAGGATTGAGAAGATGAAATAAAAAAGTGTTGCATTAGAATTCCAGCAGCTTTAACAGATCACATTGTTAATTCATAAAAAAGTTTACAACTCAGAAAAGTAAATATTTGAGTCCTCATTGAGTAAGCGGTAGACCAGTTCATAAGGATTGAGAAGATGAAATCAGAAAGGCGGTAACCATCATGGTGACAACCACGAAAGTCCAGCTGGCTTTGTTTGGGGGGGAGCTATTGACTGTAAACAGAAACAAAATATGTGGTTATATACCAACTTATAATTCAACGCATTGATACACTGCCCAAATACGGTAAAAAAGTTACCGATATAGAGCGTATGCACTCACGTGGCAAGCAGCTATGCAAATTTATTGGAACAAAAGAAAGTGTTAACATAAGAAAAGCGTTCAAATCCCACAGGATTGTTTTGGTACACCAACATGGCCGCCGTTCTATTGTTTTGGTACACCAATATGGCCGCCGTGACGTCATGTGCATACGCTCTATACGCTATTGTCTGCATGACGTATATATCCAACGATGGCGGTAAATTTCGCATTTTGACAAGAGAATGCAAAAATGACGGACCGGCCTCGATATTTTTTCTTCAAACTGTGCTTTGTTATCAATGTGTTAAATATAAAACTATTATAGCGCGAAAGCGCGCGTGATTTTGCGCTATAATAGTTAATTATTCGCATTAAGAGTGTTAAAAACACGAAACAAAGACATTTCTTCACGCTAAGGCGGCCGGCAACAGTTTTTAGTAATTTCCAGTACTTACACTTTGATGGATCAGTGCTAACACTCTTATTAGTTGTTGCTACAATGATGGTATCAAGCAAATGGCCAGTCATTGTTGAACAAGTTATGGTCATCGTCATAAAGTTATGGTCATCGTCTTGAAGTAAAAAGGTTAACATAGTATAGTTATTGTACTGTACTGTACTAGCTGTACTGTACTGTTTTGTACTATATTGTATTGTATTGTATTGTACTGTATTGTACTGCATTGTACTGTATTGTACTGTACTGTTTTGTATTGTACTGTACTGTACTGTACTGTACTGTACTGTACTGTACTGTACTGTATTGTACTGTACTGTACTGTATTGTATTGTACTGTACTTTACTTTACTGTATTGTTTTGTATTGTATTGTATTGTATTGCATTGCATTGCATTGTATTGCATTGCATTGCATTGTATTGCATTGTATTGCATTGTATTGCATTGTATTGTATTGTATTGTATAGAATTGACTTGAATTGAAATGAATTGAATTAAATCGTATCGTATCGTATCAGAAGTCCCCTATACTTAAAATATTATTTCGCGCCCTTAAAATGACTCAATGCACTTGAAATTCACAGAGATAGTGTATTATATGTTAAACTTTAGATTACAAGATTTAAAAAAAAAATCTTCGATTAGTTTTTAATAAACGCTCCCCTTACAAAAGTGTTACATTTGTGAGTAAAATAAGCATATTTAAGACATTGCGAAGCTGGGGTGATTTGTTGTTTACCATCGCGTTTCCCGATTGTCGTTGGAGATACTTAGTCATTACTGTTAATAGCGGAGCACTTGCAAGGCCGAAGGCCTGGCTGCGCAGCTACATACTCATAGAACCTATGCCCTTCATTTTTCATGGTCATGGCTAGCGGAATGTTTCACGGGCGCGCGTGTGCCCTCCACTGCCGTCGCGCAGGACTAGCTCGCGGGCGCGTATGACGTCGCAAAACATGCGCGTACGACGTCATGTTGAAACCAAAGCGAGGCTTTGTTTTTCGCGCGGTTACAAGGCCGAATGTCACGTCAGCTAGAAAAACACTTTGATGTTTTGCTGTGAATTTACTAAGCGGAGAAAACCGTTTAAATTAAAGGCGTTATTTCCCTGAATATTTCGCGGTTTGCTACTCAAGACAAGGATACTAATTAAGGGTTACTCAGAAGCCGCTTTAGTGGAAAAAGACGAGCTTTCAGGGATAAAATCTTGCTTCGAGGAACTTCATGTATTACGTTTTTATCAAATGCGGGAGATGTTTGTTTTCTACGGATTTCAGAACCAGAAGCGGAGATTTGAATTTCCAAGCAAGCGAGGGACTTAAAGGTAAAGCAGATTACAGTTTTCGATGAGAATTTATGTTGATATAAATTTGTGAGTGACTTTTTATTGGTGTTATTGTTAATTTTGGAGAATTAATTTTAAAACGTGCTTAAATTCAGTTGCATCGATCTCTTGAATTTCATCGAAGAAAGCTTGAATTCGATGAGCTTTAATTAAATGGTACGCGTTTTGCTTTTAAACGTAAACTAATGGAGATTTGAATAAATTTTTTCGAAAGAAGATTGTGTTGTCCATTTTTATGTGTTTGTTCATTCATTAGATAGTTTGAAAAGCGATTTTATGTAAACAAAACAAGACTTTGATTTTATAGTACAGTTCTATCTTCACTTGCATCTCCTTATGCAAATATGTTTGTGTATTTTTGCAATGTTTGATTTTCAAATCAGTTTCTCGGGCAATGTTTGACAAACAAAAACTGTATTTTATTCGGAAACTAGTGGTACTAGTTATTCTAGACAGAGGGAGGAGGATCTGAAAACCGGACTCCCTCAAACGGCTGAAAATCGAGCCTAGGTTTTCAGATCCTCCTCCCAACAACGGCTGGATCACTGGTCCGTAGCGCTTGTCCGTGACGTCACATCCGCTTTTTATGCAAATTAGATTTTGGTCGCCAGTCTGTCACGGGCGAAAATGAAGAGATATCGTTTACCGTACACAAAGAGGGATTTTGCAAGAAAACAATATTTCTCTTGGTGGAAATTTCCTTCAAAATACTAGAAAGGAAGAGTTAAACATCAAATACGTTCGAAAGTTCGGAAGATTTTAACCTCCCAGCAACAAAACATCGATCCGGAAGGTGTGTTGAGTCAGTTGTAACAACAAAGAAAACAAATACTCTCATCTGAAAATATCTTTAGATATCTTTAGATTATCGAACATTTAAATGAAGACCGGTGTGTGGTCGAAGTGAATCAAGCGACCGACTGTCTGAATTGGTGTTCAAACAGTTCGAAAATGTCATCAACATATGTTGTTTTGTTTGCTTCCTTGTCCCGGGTTCCTTGTTTCCAGCCCGGAGCCTGCGAAGACTCGGTACGGTTGCTACTTTTGATTTCGTATTTATATTTGGATCTATAATTCCCAAGACAACCATGGAGTATACCTGTACACAATAAATAAATGTAATAATGTAATTAAGCTATTTTAAGTAACTGTGTACATAGGATCAATAATTTGATTAATGAATTTATTATAATTTAAAGCTCTACCATGTGATATGTACTTTGTATTTGTAAACATTTTTCAAGATACTAATAAAACATTTAAAATAAATAAATAAATAAATGCAGTAGGTGATATCCTCTCTATTGCAGAAATTATTGTTGCAGGAAATGATGACTTACATGTAAGAGAATAATTATCTTTCCTTTAACAGTTATTTCAATTAAATGGCAACTTACAAAAATACAATAAAAGACAAAAGAAAAATGCCATAAGGATAGTCCGTAAAAGAGTCAAAGACCGGCCCATGCTCAGACAGACCACTGACTGACACACATTGTATAACTGTCATAGAACTACCAGGTTTTCTGCCTCACAAATTCAAAAATGAGATAATATGGATGTCCTTAACACATATTATTGATGTCCATGCCATGTGCTACTGTTTCACTCAAAACTATATCATTTTAATAGTCATCTTGTTTTGCAAAATCTCTTGTGAGAACCAGAGATTTTAAGAAAGAGCTATTCTATTATCTGTAATTTCACAACTGGGAACCAGGTATTCTGTTGCACCCTTTGCTATCCTTCATAGCAAGTTCAAGAGTTAAAAAATGGGGTGCAAGAATTCAAAGATGCATCTGGGAGATACAATGTGCATCGTGGGAGTGCAGCTACTCCTATACATTAACATACACAACTTTATTTCAACTCGAGTTATAGAGTTTAAATGAAGTTATGTTTGTATTCATGTATTGGAGTATCTGCACACTGAAGATGCAGTCATCTTGTCTCTCAAAATTGGCACCTTCTATTGAATTATCTCTTGCAACTGCTACACAGACTAGCCATCACTCAAGAGACAACTTGTATAGTCCAACAGTGAAAAATTAACCCATCACTGACAGTACCATTACTACTAGTTATCATATTCATTATAGAGGAATAAACCTAATTTCTGGTTGGCACCCTGGGCCTAGTCTCCCACACAGCCGTTATTTGTCTCGTCACGCAACGCTGGGGAGGAGCGTTGCGTGACGAGACAAATAACGGCTGCGTGGGAGACTACCCTGGGCCCAATTAAAGTCTAGATGGGATATGTAGTATAGTGTTCTTTCAATCTGCTGTTCTAATAACATTAATGTGAGATATCATGTTTATTCACCTCTATGCATGGGTCTTACAAATTTTGTTGTTGGTAAATTTTGTAACTGTTGTTGTGAGTGTCACAAGAACACTTTTAAAATGAGAACTTGTTTTATTAATATTTTATTGGCAGAGAATATTTGCAGTCAGTTGCTCTCCTTTTTTGGTAAAATTTCTCAAAAAAAAAAATAATAAACCAACCAAAAACCTGAGGTGAGCACTGGTCTGTTTAGGAAAAAATTGAGCAGCTCTTGTATTTTAAAATATTGATTATAAAAATCTACTATACTTGAAAACTAACTGGTGACAAAAACCTATTTAAGCAAATTGGCAAATTCTTATGTTACTTTCCAGTGCTGTGAAAATAATTCAAAGTGGTTATGAAATTAGAAACACAAAAGGGAGTTCCTGATACAAATTTGGAACCCAAAATAGTCTTAATTGCTCCATATATTTATATCAGAAAAGCAGTGGCAAGTATCAAGGAAAGTGTCTAACACTGTGACAGGCTACCTGACTTGCCTTTGATGAAATCTACATAATGTTCACATTTGAAACACTCACTATAATTTAATAGCCAACGAAAACATAAGAAAATAAGAAAAAATAATTTTCAATGTAACCACGTTTAATTCAGTGAGCTTCATCAATAACAAGTCATAGAGCCTATAAATCACGACCTAAATTAAATTATTATTATTAAAGTCGCCACTCGTAAATCCACGACATGTACAACCCAATTGCAAAACGGACTCACTTGATGGAACAGTTCTATACTTTTTATTTACGTCATCTTCGCTTCATTTGTCACCGATAAATGCTGCTCCATTACCCACTGATGTAGAGAATGCGACCTGATCTTGCATCAAGGAAGTGAGAAGATAAATAGCCAAATCACAAATTGAGAAAGCAGTTGGTTCATAAACAAGGAATCCTTGTTTATGAACCAAGCTTACATATAAGCTTACATGTAAAACAGTCGGATAACAACACCAGAAAATATGAACTTTCCTGGTCGCGTTGGCGGTGTTAATAACACATCTTTTCCATTGAACAAGTTAACTATTGCTTCTTGATGTATTTCCCAAATTTGCTAATCTTGAACAGCTCAGAAACGGATTTCTCAAGCAGGTTCGAAATAAATAAATCTACGGAGATGGCCGCCATCTTTGTTGCTGATTGAATTGACCAATCAGAGATCTGCCTGCCCGATTCGGGCAGGCAAGTTTTTGATTGAAAACAAGTAACTGTATTTGCAAAGACCACCGTAACGAGATAGAAGCACCGGATCCTGTAGTAAAGGATCTAATCAGCTATAAAATAATAAAACGATTTGATAAAAAAGCAAGGCTGATAAACGGTACGGAAACGACTATATATTTGTAAAAAATCCAATATTTCGAAAGGCACAGCCTTTCTTCTTCAGGGTCTTACAGATAATAACTCGTAAGGCAAAAAAACGTTACAATTTCAAGAGGGATAAGTTGCATATCAGAAGCGGTATGGTCGTTAGAAAGGAAATGTTCTGAGACTGCAGTAGGTTTAGAGATGTTAGTTTGTTTGTCAACTGGTCTTCGATGTTCAAACGACGACTTAAAGACCGCTTCAACGAACATCGAAGACCAGTTGACAAACAAACTAACATCTCTAAACCTACTGCAGTCTCAGAACATTTCCTTTCTAACGACCATACCGCTTCTGATATGCAACTTATCCCTCTTGAACTCGTTAAAACTAATCGTGACGGTGTACGTAAAGCAAGAGAAGCATATCTTATTGAGAGAGGTCAGACCCTTGAACCTTTAGGTTTAAATAGAAGAGATGAAACATGACATCTTTTCTCAGTTTCCATTACTTATATTTACTGTAGTATTGTGTTGCATGTTTTTCTTACCTCTATATTGCTTAGTTATTTATGGTTATTTACATTTACTTTGTCACTTCAGTTTATGCTGTAATAGTATCATATTTAATCCCCCGCCCCCTTTTAAATTTAAATTGTAACGTTTTTTTGCCTTACGAGTTATTATCTGTAAGACCCTGAAGAAGAAAGGCTGTGCCTTTCGAAATATTGGATTTTTTACAAATATAGTCGTTTCCGTACCGTTTATCAGCCTTGCTTTTTTATCAAGTTTTTGATTGGTCGAAAAATACAAAAGAGCAGACCAGTGATCCAGCCGTGGTGTGCGCGAAGGAACGCGGGCGCACAAAACGGCTGGTAATCGAGCCTACTGAAAACCGGACTCCCTCAAACGGCTGAAAATCGAGCCTACATACGTGGTGAATGCCAGACATAACTAATCAATGATCAATGACATCAATGAGTAATCAATGGGTAATCAATGGGTAATCAATTGATTAATCATTGAGTATTGGCAATACTCAATGAGTAATCAATGATTAATCGAACCCAAAAAATTTTGTAGGTCATTGATTACTCGTTGATGTCATTGATTACTCATTTTACACCAACAGAGACCTTCCAGTACACCCATTTCTCTTCCTGTCACCCACCAGGGATCAGAAAAGGGCTCAGGAAAGGTGGAGCCCTGAGACTTTTAAGAACAAATTTTTCAGCAAAATCATTCAGTGAGAATATGGACAACTTCAAAGCACGCCTCCGTGCTGGAGGCTACACTCACAATCTCATTGAGAAAATAATTTCCGAGGTAAAATTCAATGAACGGAAGTCATCTTTGCAGCAAAAAAAAAAAAAAACGTGCGAAAACGAATACTGCCTTAATTTCGTAACAACGTACCACCCGGCGTTGCATAATCTTAAAAATATCTTAATGAACAAATGGCATTTAATTCAGAACCAACCATTGCTAAGAGAAATATACAAAGAGCCTCCCCTTATCTCATACAAAAAAGGAAAATCCTTGGGGGATATACTTGTTACAGCATGCAAAACTCTATTGGTCACATTCCACGTTATCACGAGCTTATGAGTCGTGTCTGGCCTGTCAACACCTCTTTTCATGCAAATTAATGACTAATCAATGACATCAATGACTGATCAATGACATCAATGACTAATCAATGACCAAAAATTTTGTGGGTCATTGATTAGTCATTGAGTACTCATTGAGTATTGGCAATACTCGATGAGTAATCAATTGATTACTCATTGATTACCCATTGATTACTCATTGATTGCATTGATGTCATTGATTAGTTACAGTCAAAACCGGTCAAGCGTACCCCCCAAGAATGAATTAATGAATTCTTTATTACAAATTTGATTTCATTACTCGCTTCAATAATCCGCTCTTCAAATAAATAATGCAAAATTCAAAATAAGCCTCGATTCAAAAATCGAATTTTGATTGGATTAATGAACAACAACAGGTTTATGCTATATATTGAATACCTTATTACATGAAATTTTCGCGACACGTTAATTTCGCGAATTTCGCGATTTAAAAAAAATCGCGAAAATAACATGACGCGAAAATTAAGTGACGCATGTTATGTCAATAATTAAAAAAACGACTTTATTACCATTACACACGTTTATAACAATCATTTTGAACTATTCTGTGGTAATGTTCTGGTCCTTCAAGCATGAACTACAAACCATGCCTTGTATACACTGTGAGAACATCTTTTTTGTTACTGTTTACATAATCAGCTGCTTTTCTGTTTATTTGGACATTGTTGATTAAGTTGTTTGATCAAATTCAGGGACATGTTGAATGACATTGACAAAGAAATAGTGTGTCTCACTCAAAAACGCGAAATTAAAGTGAGTCAAAATGCAAAATTTTCTCAAAATCGCGAAATTAAGGTGTCGCGAAATATGCGAACCTCAAAATCGCGAAATTAACGTGTCGCGAAAATTTCATGTAATAAGGTACTAAGCACCAGGTTGACCGCGACTCTGAGTGTCATGACAGATGATATTTTGAATTGTATTGAAATATGGAAGCTTAGGCCCGGTTCAGAAATGTAATGTAAATGAGCAAAAACAATAGCTTTTGCTCATTTGCATTAAGTTCGGCTCATGAAAAGTTCGGCGTCTGAACTGGGCCTGTCACTTGTGTCTTGTACCGAATTTGAATTCTAAAAAGAAGGGGAGACCAGGGGCGGATTTAGGGGTGGGCCGAGGGGGCCGCCGTCCCCCCTTTTGCCTGGGATTATTATTATTTTTTTTTAATATTTTAGTTAGCAACGTCTGTCAGATGGTATTTTGCAGCTTTTGCTTTGTTTCCTGAGATATATTTCCTTTATTATCAATATGAACATTATCAAGCGTTGTTCGAATCAACCCGCCTTTATAAACAAGTTTCAAGAATGTTTACAGAAGTACCATGGGAGAAGATCGCCTCAACCCACTGTTGCTGCTCTTTGTTCACAAAGACGTAGCTTTAGATTATGGTGCAATTATTGACGACTATGCCAAGCTGCCAAGCGTAACCAGAGAAGTCATTTCCACGGGATATTTCGTTTGTTAACTGGCACCGGGAATCGGTTTTGCTACGGACAACGCCGTACCAAATTTACTTCCGGTTTTCTGAAATGACGTAATCAGTGATGTCATCAAAACGACGTCACGGCAACGTCACGCGGTCACGCCGTAACGCCACCAACCACAACCCACATTACACCTCTACACTAACCTTTACCTTCCAGTCAACCTATATATTAGGCAAAGAAGAATCAGGGGCTTCCTTGTGGTAGCGTTTTTTTATAAAAGCAATTTGAAATAGAAACGTGCTGTACATAGATGCGTATTACGTGCAAGAGATCATTCTTGGAAACATGCGGATTCTCATGGTGTTGTTGCTTTAGAAAAAATGCTGCTTTTGTTATGGTACATTAAAATATATGACAAATGTTTCTTACGCGTGCGCATGTTTATCACGCAAAAGGAAGATTTTGTTGGGGGGAGGGGTGCGTGACTCGTTCCAGACCTTCCTCTGCTCGAGTTGTTACAAATCTCCAAGGTATTTAAGCGGCGCTCGATCGTCTGCAGCCGTTTTGTGATTTAATAGTTCAAAATACAACCATATGTTTTCCACATTTTCTTCGTTTTAGGAGACGTCTAGGAGGAAGTCATGATCATTTAAGGGAAATGGCTTTGCTTTGAGATTTATATCCTTTGTATAATCGCTACCGTGTGTGATTTTGTTGTGTTTACACAAGTAGTACAGCGAACTGAAACCAATAATTAGGCAACTATAATTCAAATATTTACCGTTATAATTTCCACGGAATTGTTAAACAATTTTCGGATATGTTCTATTTCTGGTAAAAGGAAAGCGGGTTGATCTTTTCTAACCAAATCAATTGTCAAACAGTTGATCGTTGAACACGTCCTGGCAAGTCTAAGGACTGCTGAGTAAACAATTCTCATGCATTACGGCATGGAATCACGCTCAAATTCTACACATCTCGCATTTATGTCACGCTATGGTGGGCTGTCTTTTGATCGATCATGTTGATTTTGTTAATTTATTCGAAGCCCCATCACCGATTCTCCAAAATACCTGTCTTTAAACGATTCTGATTAGGTGCTTTCAAGGATTTTAAAGCAAAAAAGAAATGTACAAAGTTCTAAACTTATGTTTTTTCTAACAATACCGAGCCTATCAGAGAGAAAAATATATACCTGAAATTGCAGCCTACAAAGGGATGGACGATTTTATTTTTGTGGGGGAGAGAGGGGGGTGGAGGGTGTTAGGCAATTTTTCTGATCATGATTTTTTTTCTGTCTTGATGTTGTGCAAGAATTTTTATTAGGATTGTTCCATACCTGTTTTTTTCCATTGGCTCGCTGTGCATTATTTTTTCTTTACTTTTCCTGTGCAGGAATTTATTTTTTTTAAACAATAACCGATTCAAAATACGTACCGAGGGTGGGGAGCCATAGGCATTTTCGTAAGGTCGAACCGTTCACTCACCAGACTCGGGTCGTCTGAGTCGGGAAAAAGTTAACTTACCAAGCTTTAACAGACATTTATATCTGGTAAGAATTCGTTCCAAGTTTCCTCTTCTTAACGTTGTTTCCTTCGTCATTTGATTTGAGCGTGGACAACATTTTCTTTCCCTCATCCAGATTTAACTGTTCTGTATTTATAAAATTGTAAATATTCAAATGTGAAATGTGAAATCATCTGAAACTTTGCAACCTCATTGGTCTACGCGAGCAATGAGCGGAAGTCTTTCTGGGCTTCCGGTAGTCGCCGCTCACACGACCCGAGTCTGGTGAATAAACGGTTGATGATCATCACGCTATTTTTTTTGCGTTCGTCCCTACTGACTTTAGCGGAAAAAGAGAGACCGCTCGCAGTCTATGGTTTCGCGGTTTTATAGTTTTCACTGGTTTCATAGTAACTGATCATTAGAGAGAAAACGAAGTGCAGTGCAGGCGTTTTTTTTTGGCGGGGGGGGGGGGGGGGGGGTAGGCGAGTGCTGAATTTAGTACTTTAATTTGGGTTTTTCAAAACGTCGGGGGCTGGGAGGAGTGAACTGGAACACTCCAAATACGCCTGCATTGCAAACTACTAGAGCAGTTTTCAATAGAGTCTCGCAGAACCATAGTAATTACTCTGACCAATCACAGCAGCCGTAATCCAATGAACCAATCAGAGCTCGAAGCAAATACATGTCTCCGGCGCCAAGCGCGGAAAAACGCGTGCGAGCAAGTCACGATTGGTTTTGGTTTTACTTCTGATTGGTCGAGAAAGAGGCGCGAGATTTTTAGCCAATCACAAAGTGTAGCAATGAAAAACCAAAGCAATTGTGTAATTACTTTCGACTCTCAATTGAGAACTGCTCTATAGCAAGCCAGAAGCTTATCACATGTTGAGCTTCTGAGCAAGCCCATGGCCATAATCATGAAAACACGATATATCAGCCGGGACAGTGTCCCTTTAAGGACACAACTATGACACTCCTGGAATTGACTATTGACTTATGCACAAAGCCGGGGAGGGGGGGGGGGGGGGGGGCGGGGTGTACTCCCTATAACGGGCTATACAGGGATAATCCGCCCAAAAAGAGTACCTTTTTGAGGCCAGAGGTATAAAAATGGTAAGGATTTCACGAGTTGAAGTATAAAAAAGGGTAGGAAAAACTGACACAACCTGAACTGAATAAAAAATATTGTTCGGTTGCAGGCAGGGGTACCTTTTCTGTCAAAAACAGTAGATAAAAGGGTAAGGTATCGGTCCTCAGGCGCATGAAAAGTCTCCCTCGCGGGCCCCGTTCTTTCTTGCGCCCATTGTTTTCATGCGCCTGCTACACAGGCTACTTAGTGCCTGGAGGGTTAAACACATTGAAAGACATTCAGTAGCAGTAGAATACATTTGGTGATTTTAATTACAAGTCATGTATACAACTACAATCAAATGAACAGGTCTTTTTTTTAGAATTTTGCCTCTCAGTTAGACTAGAGTCTAAACCTCCGAAAAATGTAATCTACACTTTTTGCATTCATTTAATGTGATCCCTGTCACTGTAGTGAGATACACTTAATATGACCCAAAAATGAAATACCGTAAAATTCTGATAACACCCCCCCCCCCCCCCAACAAAAAAAAAAATCTCAAAAGCTAAAATACTTCCGGAAAAAAGTCCCCCCCCCCCCCTGTATTTTGAGACCCTTAACCTATACTAGACCATTGTAGCTGCATTTTGCAACCCTATTCTGGAGAAAACACTGAAAAACCCTACCCTATCCTAGATTAAATTTTTGAACGTTTTCTTTGTTATTAGTTACCAGGGGTCAGTAAAAATGCCATACTGCCCACCACAGCGATTTTTAAATGCCATTTGCCAGTAAACCTTGTCTAGACTAAAATCGTCACGCAACTGATCAGTTTCGCGGAAAATGATACCCTATTCTAGACCAAAATTCTCTGATTACTATACCCTATCCCAGACTAAACTGCCTGAAAACCATACCCTTCACAGCGGCACATACCTATACAGCTTATATATGTGATGTGATGTTATAATGCCTGAAAACTTTACTGGCATACAATATTATTGAAGTAAATGATTTATTAAAGATATTCATTTTATGACAACATGGTTTGTTTGTTTCATCTCGTTATGGTCTAATAGCCTTGAGTTTCATTTGATGGCTTAGCATTTTCAATTTTTCATGCCTTAGCATTTTCAAACACAAAATCCCTTCCAAATATAAGCCAAACAATAAGCACTTTTGAAGTGGAAAACTCCCTTTGAAAAAGCCTTTTGGACAAAATTAATATAAGCTCAGAACTATTATCAGAATTTTACGGTATGTCTAATGTGGAAATGAAATCAGATCAAACGACAAGTGTTTGCAATGAACAAAGTTCTTCAACTTCTCTGGACCTGGCAAGTACAAAAATAAAAACATTATAGAGAACAACCAACATACAGTTGTAGTTAAGTTGTATTTCATTCTAGACATCACAAACAATTTGCTTTTTACTAATTAGACTGGCCCTTTTAGACCAAACTCAAAGGGCCGGTTATTTAAACGAAGTCTAACTTAGACCACGGTTTAAGACAATTATGGACCTTCGCATCTCTTTATAAGTGGGTCATTTAAGCAGATAAATGTTTTCCTAGTCTGTGCTATATGCCTTCTGGACACATATGCACATTTACAGTAAATGACATTTAAATATTAAGGTTGGCCAGATTGAAATTGGTTTAGATTGCAGTTTTGTTGAACACCGTCTAAACTTTGTTTAAATAACCGGCCCAAAATGTTTACTCTCTGTAATAACAGTAGTTTCGATAACTAGTTTACAAAATTTAAGCTACATAGCAAGGTTCTCCCCAGAATTTTGGGAAGGCAAGTCAGACAAGTTGGTATTCTGATTTGGATCATGTGTCCATGTTGGCATGTCCTTTTGCCGCTGTCTGGCGGCAAAGTAAGTTTGCCAAGAATTCAAATACTGGATATTTTATTGACTAATTCAGCGATACCAATGATTTTAGATAAGTAAATAAACGGAAATGTTTATGTAAACCAGGGTGAAGCCTGTATCAGTTTTAGATATTCATTTAAACATTTGTGTCTCATGTGTTTTCTTTCTATCATTAATGAGAATAAAATTAATAACAAAATACTGCAAATTCAATCACGAAGGTGATAACAAAAATTGACAAAAAAGTATGAACTATAAAACAAAACTGTATCTTCAAGCATGGCGGTATTTTTAAGCCAGGTGCCTTTTAATTTTTTCAAAATCAAGCCAGGCTTGAAAGAGCTGGGGAGAACACTGACATACAGGTATTAGCATTTAAATCACTCCTTTAGGTGCTGTGACATGAGGCAATTTTTTCCTGCAACTTGCAACGCAACGCTGACAAGAGCCGTTGCAAGACAAGTTGCAGATGAAATTATGTGTGTAACACCTCTGCGCAACTTGTTTCGCAACGCAATTTTTCATTGCGAGTTGCAGAAAAAGTTGACCACTTATCTACTTTTTGCAACGTTGCGACACAAGTTGCAAACGTGTAACATGTAATCAGCAACTTGTCTCGCAACAAAAAAATGTTGCAACGGTTCTCGTCAGTGTTGCATTGCAAGTTGCAGGAAAAAAATTGCCTCGTGTAACAGCACCTTTAATTATCTACAGTCAGCTCCCAAAGGATCAATTAACTGCACTCTTCTATTTGGACAGTGTAGTGTGAGCATGCACACATTCAGTTAGGAAAGTATATTATAATTTTATTGACATACACAAACTAGACAGCTAATTATTATATACAGCAGCTACAAAATAATAGCTTTATAGTAAAAAGACCTCATTCCTGTTTGTTAATAGAACAGTCCATTGCCCTCAATATTGTTATACTTTTTTGGTTGTTGTTTTTAAAGCAGGAGCATCAGTTCCTTTATCGGAACCACCACCAGATTTACCAGTCTGGTTGTTTACCACCACCCAAACTGAAAAGGAAGAAAATTAATTATAAGAAAAGATTATCAGCAAGAAGCATTATTATTACTTTACTTTACATGATTTTTAGAGTGCAACTTTGTAGGATTAATCTAGCAAATTTGAAAAATTAATATTCGGGAATCAAAGCTTTCTTGGCACATCACATGACTGTGGTGCAAAAATCAATTTCACCAATTTCCGCACACAAAGGGTAGTCACAGCCAGGGTTTGTTATGTTTGTTATTCTTTTACATTCCCATTGGAGACGGGACTGTGATTTCTAAGCACATGGTGATCTGAGCAGATGCCACAGTGAAGGTAGTACCTTTATCCACAGTTATTAAAAGACCCTGAGTGTTGCTTCAGCTGGGTTTACTTAATAAGCACTCACTATTAATACTACACATGAGTTTCTCTGACTATCCTGCATTATAAATAACAAAATCATGGAGCCCTCTTCTGAAAACTCTCCTCTCCACTCCCCCTAAAAACATTTCAAAAGGGGGACCTACATGAACACAATAAAGCCTAGCATTATGTTCCTCAGATGTTTCGTGGTACCACAAAAATGTCTATTTTCTAAAGCCTAATAGATCTTGACAATAAACACATTTGAACACACTTCCTCATAATGGCAGCAACGATAGATCTTATTCACAATGGCAGTCAATTATTATCCTTTCACATTGATTTCATGCTAATCAAACCTAATATTAGACTCATTAGCAAAATTCAAAAGAATATTTACCCTAAAATGACGCCAGCCACCATTTATGAATCAAAGGCTCCTATGAAAATGACACATTCACACCCTCCCCTCTTCTAGACATTTAGCTTCACCACCCCCCAACACCTGTGTCCAATTAAAACTCCCCACCCTCTCCTTCCTCCAATAACATCCTATGGGTAAGGCAGGTGACCATTACATATTGTGGGCTCAATGTTCACTGACCCTCCCCTCCCCTAGGCATTTTGCTCCACCTATCCCCACCCCTGCCTCTAACTCCCCACCCTCCCCTCCCTCCCACACCATCCCTATGGGTAAGGCAGGTGACCATTACATATTGTGGACTCACTGTTCACTGACCCTCCCCTCCCCTAGGCATTTTGCTCCACCTACAGTGTATCCCCCACCCTTGCCTCTAACTCCCCACCCTCCCCTCTCTTAGGCATTTTGCTCCACCTACAGTGTATCCCCCACCCTCCCCTCTATTAGGCATTTTGCTCCACCTACAGTGTATCCCTTACCCTTACCCCTAACTCCCCACCCTCCCCTCTCTTAGGCATTTTGCTCCACCTACGGTGTATCCCCCACCCTCCCCTCTATTAGGCATTTTGCTCCACATACAGTGTATCCCCCACCCTCCCCTCTATTAGGCATTTTGCTCCACCTACAGTGTATCCCCCACCCTTGCCTCTATTAGGCATTTTGCTCCACATACAGTGTATCCCCCACCCTCCCCTCTATTAGGCATTTTGCTCCACCTACAGTGTATCCCCCACCCTTGCCTCTATTAGGCATTTTGCTCCACATACAGTGTATACCCCCCACCCTCCCCTCTATTAGGCATTTTGCTCCACCTACAGTGTATCCCTTACCCTTACCCCTAACTCCCTACCCTCCCCTCTATTAGGCATTTTGCTCCACCTACAGTGTATCCCTCACCCTTACCCCTAACTCCCCACCCTCCCCTCTATTAGGCATTTTGCTCCACCTACAGTGTATCCCTACCCTTACCCCTAACTCCCCACCCTGCCTCTATTAGGCATTTTGCTCCACCTACAGTGTATCCCCCACCCTCCCCTCTATTAGGCATTTTGCTCCACTACAGTGTATCCCCCACCCTCCCCTCTATTAGGCATTTTGCTCCACATACAGTGTATCCCCCACCCTGCCTCTATTAGGCATTTTGCTCCACATACAGTGTATCCCCCACCCTCCCCTCTATTAGGCATTTTGCTCCACCTACAGTGTATCCCTTACCCTTACCCCTAACTCCCTACCCTCCCCTCTCTTAGGCATTTTGCTCCACCTACAGTGTATCCCACCCTTGCCTTTAACTCCCCACCCTCCCCTCCCTTCAACACCATCCCTATGGGTAAGACAGGTGACCATTACATATTGTGGGCACAGTGTTATCAGCCGATCAAGCGATCAAGTGAAATTTTGTCACATTTCTTTTATTCGTTCAACGCTTTGCATAAGGTATATTATGATGGCAATAAACATGTTTGTATACACTTACCGACTATAGCAGCAATAATAACAATAATGACCACAATGAGAATGATCCACATCTGCAAGAAAGAAACCAATGAAAGTAACATTAACCCTAACATTTCAATCCTACAGCAAAGCATCCAAAAGTGTGACCACTTGTAATATAAAGATTTCACATTTGTTTGTGCCGATTACCAAATCAAATGAGACTACAGTTTATTTTTCTACTGCTCTTTAACCAGCATTTCTCTCTTAAATGCCTGCTGTATTTGATGACTGCTGTATGACTGCTGTATTTATGACAATATAATACATGGCTTGGCGTTCTTTATTTGTTAAATACTACCGTATGTACTTATTGACTAAGTAGGATGGCCGGATGGGAAAATATTTTGCTTGAGGTCATGGCGTCGACGGCACGTGAGGTCCGTGCCATGACCGAGAGTCAAACTTTTCCCATCTGGCCCAACCTAACTTATATTAGTCAATAAGTATTTTATCATATGACCAATTTTGCTTGAAATTTTAACGCAGGAGGCCGTCCACTTTTGTGTAGGGCCGTACGCCTTTTTCCAGCCCCGCTCACACAAATGCATACGGCCCTCATACGGGACTTTGCAGGGCCGTACAGGTCATATTATGATACTTTAATCAGTGGGTGCATAACTGTACTGTGTATATTACACAGCATTCTGACCAAGTGACAAATGTTTCATTTTACTTTTATGACATGCATTGATCTAATTTGCACTTGAAGAGACATCTGAATAAGGGAAGTGAGTGGCTGCTTATAGGAATTTCAAAACAATAGAAAAATTCAAATATCTACAAGCATTGTATGGGCCATGGCCAGTCAGGGTCACTTACAAGAGATGTTTGCTTATAAGAGGTTTCTCTATAATGATATGACTGGGATAATTAATTTTTGCTTAGGAAAAAGCAGATGCTTAGAAGAGGTGGTCCTTAAAACAGGTGGTCGTACATAGAGGTTCAACTGTATTTTGCAATAGGAAATGTGCAGAAGGAAAAAAGCCGCCAAGGAATTGTAATATCTCTATTATTAGAGCAGTTTTCAATTGATTGTGGAAAGTAATTTTGTGATTGCTTTGGTTTTATATTACGCTTTGTGATTGTCAAAAAAATCTTGCACCACTTTCTCAACCAATCAGGAGTAAAACCAACACCAATTGTGACGTTCTTGCAGGCGTTATCCTGTGGGTGGTGGCTGCTACATGTATTTGCTTCAAGTTCTGATTTGGTTCATTTGATTGTCTGTGTCTGCTGTGGTTGGCCAGAGTAATTACTTTGGTTTTGGTTTTATGACACTCAACTGAAGTACTCTTATGACAAGAACAGAGGGTGCAGAAATATAGCACTGGTACAAAACAATGTAGCCAACCACATAACAATTTCCAAAGGAGGGATACATTAGCAAGACGTTGCAATAAATGCAAGTATGACAAACCTTGAAGTTCTGCCACCACATCTTGCGCCCCAGGTTTGCAGCATTGTACTCAAACTGTGATCTTTCAACTGATCTAGTGATGACAACAAAAATCAACAGTTTTTCATTTTTCACATTACTATCTAAAACTGAGTAGCAAGTAAGGAAAGGAAAATATTTCCTTCTGATTATGACATGCCAATCAAATCAAATAATATAAAAACAGAATTAATGGAGTGGAAATCACAAGTGGCCCTAATACTTCCATTGTTTCCAGATATGATTGGAATTTTTTTGTGAAGGGTGGAAAACCCTTGAAGATGGAAGACAGCCAACATCAACAGCCAGTAAGCTGAGCTTCGTGCCGAGTGTGTGAAGAATCATTTTCTTGGTTCAAGGTTCAGGTTAGAATAATAACAATATTTATTACACGACTAAGACAGTCAGAGGGCCAATAACTTAAAAATCAACCAATCAGAATGCTCAATTGCGGTTCAATATTCAGTATTGGACGGGCATTGTCCTGAATGATCCGCGCGATCCTCCCGCTGGCAGGAGTCGTGTAATAAATCTCTTATTAACCAAGCTTGCTCGGGACCGTACTGGGAGAATATCGGCCCTCGGTCTTTTCTGTACGGACCTTGCTGTGCTCGGTCCATACTGTCAAGACCTCGGGCCGATATTCTCCCATACGGACCTCGCGCTTGGTCAATAAGATACATTTAGCAAATGGTCTGTTTTAAGGTTACCGTATACATTCGGGGGTGTCTCCAGTAAAACAGCTCTAGCGTCTTAAGATTATGAGAAAAAATTAAGATTATGAGAAAAAAAATTGGAGTGATCACATGGAAATGGCTCTTGACAAGAAAGTTTTCGTTTTGTTGATTATATGTTAGCCTAGCTTCTGTCCAAATTTGAGGAAAATCGAACAAATTCCCTTTGAGTTGTAGCTCTTTAAAGTGTCCTCTACAAGCGAAAAATTAACTTTGAGAAAACGGCGCTTAGAAAAATATATCGCTTCATAAACAAACTCCGCCCACAAACGTTATACCGTCATTTCTCCGTCAATTTTCACTACATGTATTTTTCGGTAATTTTTTTTGGATGAAAGTTCATTCTGTAAGCTTTATTTTGACGCCTCCCCCCCCCCCAAAAAAAAAAATAATTCAATAAAATGGTTGATCTGAAGGTACTCTGTAACTTTAAACTGCACAATAAAGTCATTAGCATTTCAAAGTAAGGATCTGATCTGAGAAGTACCAGACTCAATGTCTGTTCACAGTCTTTCACAATGCAAAAACTGACAGTACAACCATCTGTTCCAAGAGTTTGCAATAGACCAAATAAAAGACTGGTTCATAACAAGCTGGTGTTCTAGAAATGCACTTTACATGTATCTATTTATTATGGGTAACAGATCCGATAAGCTTCACCACATCTCCCAAGCAAACATGAAGTTAGGTAGATTCTGAATAGGAAACAAACTTTCAGCATACCTTTAATTAGAACAAACCATTTGAAGAACCTTTTATGTCCCAGCCATGTGTAGTCCTACTTTAGATTCATAGCTTTCTTTTATTTAAATTATTTTTATATATTCAAACCCTTACAAGTTATTCTTAGTATTTTTCTTATTTGCAATCAAATTATTATCATTATTAATAGTTTAGTAGTGCCTTATTTTTGTAATGTACATAGTTTCAATTTTTAACATATTTCTAAATATCACGCATTCTCGCCTTTTTTGACCACAAAGTAATAAATTACACTATCAACAAAGTAACCATCTATTTCTACCAATCAAACATCTGTGTCAAAGATCACAGTAAAAAAAAGTTTGAAATTAGAGCGTAGATCTGTATAGTTTTCAGATGCTCAAATATGCACTCAGTTACAAAAAAAAATAACTTCGGTTGGCAAGTTTAAAATGCATGGAATTAAGAAACTCTTCATTGCAGGACACGTCCAACCATTGATATTGTTTGCATGACAATGAAAATCGCACCTTTGCCCGTGAAGAATTTCTTTACAATTTCACAATATGTTTTGAAGTTGCAAATTGTTGCACAGTTGTACAGTTTACAATTTTTATACAGTTTTTTTTTGTCTTTGGGCTAAATGTAATTTAACAGCCTGTTGTACCACGTTAAAACGGTTACAGATAATTAACTTTTGGGAAATCATTAACGTCATCAGGTAAAATCACTTTATGATAACGGTTCTGAGATCAAAGCTTAAATTAACCCATTGTTTAGCTTTCTATGACAGCGTCTGTTGCAACAACAGATTTTTTGAATTGTTTTATATGTTATCTTTGCCCCTTTTGGTTTATTCTCTCGTCCCTTCGGGTAGAAAATCAATGGTTTAGGAACAGCTTTTTGTACGAGTAAATAGAGAAAAAAAAACACTAAGACTTAAGTTAAATTTCATTACCTGCGCGAGAATCTAGTTCTGATAACTTCGCATCCCTTTCCAATACTTTGTCGACATTAACTTTCATAATGTCTACAACCTGCAAATAATTCAAAATAAAACTAAATGAAATGTAATTGTGATATAAATCTACACAACGCAATAAAATCTCGTGAATAAAGTTAGCACTTGTGTTTCTCTTACGTCGTTGCATGTCGCTATAAGTTTACTTACGTACATGTGATAAATAAATATCGAGGTAATAGGTATTTTGAACGAATAATTTTTCCAGATCCAACACAACCATCAAATTCGGTTTGTATCGTTTTTTACTAAACTTATTAAACGTGAGAGAACTAAATTTACCTCATCTACTTGAGCCTGTGTCTGCTGTAGCCTTTTATTCGACCTGAAAGAAAAAGATACAATTTGTCGCTTCATTTTCAGTGAAGTATCGAAGGGTGCAGCAACAGAGAAAGTAACCAATGACTTGAACATAGAACCAACGGCACAGTGTACGATTTTGAACAAAAAGGCAGGTTGTCCTTACATTTTGACGATATGAACCACGTAAGCTTAAATATTCTGAACGAGCACGGCAAATACAGGAAATTTTCTGCTCCAACTTCCCTTTCCGACCTTTCCCAGATAAATATCGGCACTGACGTCAGTCGCCTCGAGCCGCGATCTGAACATGGGCTATAGGAAAAGTGCATTTCGACTAAATAAAGTTTAAGCAGAAAGCTGTTTCGCGCAGCCATCAAATGCCTGGCTACACCGTAAGAGCAGGCTAGCCTACAGTTGACAAGGACTGGAGAATGATTTTCTCGTGGCTCTGTGGCTGCGCGGTCGGCTGCCCGTCCTGACTCCAACTCCGGACGAAACCACAGGGAGCCCATACAATCTGTTTGTGTAACATACTGACCGTTTGTAATTTTATAGGAAATGTATGGGATTTACCTAAATTTCATATTATAACGATGTATCGCCAAATGTATGTACTGATCAACGCTAAATAAACGTTAAATTACCTTATTTGTTGTGTGTTGTCGTCCTTTCGCCGTAAAAGTGATATTTTGAGCGATTTTGAAGGATTCTATAAAGTTCGCCATTGACTGTACGTCTTAGAGAAAGACAAGGGTGGAAACACAGGCTTCCCAAGCTCTACATACGTGGTGAATGCCAGACATAACTAATCAATGATCAATGACATCAATGAGTAATCAATGGGTAATAAATGGGTAATCAATTGATTAATCATTGAGTATTGGCAATACTCAATGAGTAATCAATGATTAATCGAACCCAAAAAATTTTGTGGATCATTGATTACTCGTTGATGTCATTGATTACTCATTTTACACCACCAGGGGTCAGAAAAGGGCTCAGGAAAGGTGGAGCCCTGAGACTTTTAAGAACAAATTTTTCAGCAAAATCATTCAGTGAGAATATGGACAACTTCAAAGCGTGCAAAGTCCGTGCTAGAGGCTACACTCACAATCTCATTGAGAAAATAATTTCCGAGGTAAAATTCAATGAACGGAAGTCATCTTTGCAGCAAAAAAAAAAAAAAAAACGTGCGAAAACGAATACTGCCTTAATTTCGTAACAACGTACCACCCGGCGTTGCCTTATCTTAAAGGCATCTTAATGAACAAATGGCATTTAATTCAGAACCAACCATTGCTAAGAGAAATATACAAAGAGCCTCCCCTTATCTCATACAAAAAAGGAAAATCCTTGGGGGATATACTTGTTACAGCATGCAAAACTCTAATGGTCACATTCCACGTTATCACGAGCTTATGAGTCGTGTCTGGCCTGTCAACACCTCTTTTCATGCAAATTAATGACTAATCAATGACATCAATGACTGATCAATGACATCAATGACTAATCAATGACCAAACATTTTGTGGGTCATTGATTAGTCAATGAGTACTCATTGAGTATTGGCAATACTCGATGAGTAATCAATTGATTACTCATTGATTACCCATTGATTACTCATTGATTACATTGATGTCATTGATTAGTTACAGTCAAAACCGGTCAAGCGTACCCCCCAAGAATGAATTAATGAATTCTTTATTACAAATTTGATTTCATTACTCGTTTCAATAATCCGCTCTTCAAATAAGTAATGCAAAATTCAAAATAAGCCTCGATTCAAAAATCGAATTTTGATTGGATTAATGAACAACAACAGGTTTATGCTATATATGGAATACTTAGCACCAGGTTGACCGCGACTCTGAGTGTCATGACAGATGATATTTTGAATTGTATTGAAATATGGAAGCTTAGGCCCGTTTCAGACACCGTACTTTTCATGAGCCGAACCTAATGTAAATGAGCAAAAACAGTAGCTTTTGCTCATTTGCATTAAGTTCAGCTCATGAAAAGTTCGGCGTCTGAACTGGGCCTCACTTGTGTCTTGTACCGAATGAATTCTAAAAAGAAGGGGAGACCAGGGGCGGATTTAGGGGTGGGCCGAGGGGGCCGCGGCCCCCCCTTTTGCCTGGGATTATTATTATTATTTTTTTAATATTTTAGTTAGCAACGTCTGTCAGATGGTATTTTGCAGCTTTTGCTTTGTTTCCTGAGATATATTTCCTTTATTATCAATATGAACATTATCAAGCGTTGTTCGAATCAACCCGCCTTTATAAACAAGTTTCAAGAATGTTTACAGAAGCACCATGGGAGAAGATCGCCTCAACGCACTGTTGCTGCTCTTTGTTCACAAAGACGTAGCTTTAGATTATGGTGCAATTGTTGACGACTATGCCAAGCTGCCAAGCGTAACCAGAGAAGTCATTTCCACGGGATATTTCGTTCAGTTCTTAAAATACCCTTTTTTTCTGTCGTGTCACCTGCACCGGGAGTCGGTTTTTGCTACGGCCAACGCCGTACCAAATTTACTTCCGGTTTTCTGAAATGACGTAATCAGTGATGTCATCAAAACGACGTCACGGAACGTCACGCGGTCACGCCGTAACGCCACCAACCACAACCCACACTACACCTCTACACTAACCTTTACCTTCAAGTCAACCTATATATTAGGCAAAGAAGAATCAGGGGCTTCCTTGTGGTAGCGTTTTTTTATAAAAGCAATTTGAAATAGAAACATGCTGTACATAGATGCGTATTACGTGCAAGAGATCATTCTTGGGAACATGCGGATTCTCATGGTGTTGTTGCTTTAGAAAAAATGCTGCTTTTGTTATGGTACATTAAAATATATGACAAATGTTTCTTACGCGTGCGCATGTTTATCACGCAAAAGGAAGATTTTGTTGAGGGGAGGAGTGCGTGACTCGTTCCAGACCTTCCTCTGCTCGATTGATGTTGCAAGAGTTGTTACAAAGAGTTGCTTTATACTTCCGTTGATCGTTATAAAAGCAAGCGATATCGTTCGTTTGCTGTTGTAAAACAAAACGATACTGTAACAAGACTCGGCTGTTGGATTTGTGAGACATCGATGGTCAATTTGATGCAGTTGCTGTGACATTCATCAAGCGGCGCACGATCGTCTGCAGCCGTTTTGTGATTTAATAGTTCAAAATACAACTATATGTTTTCCACATTTTCTTCGTTTTAGGAGACGTCTAGGAGGAAGTCATGATCATTTAAGGGAAATGGCTTTTCGTTTAGATTTATATCCTTTGTATATCGCTACCGTGTGTGATTTTGTTGTGTTTACACAAGTAGTACAGCGAACTGAAACCAATAATTAGGCAACTACAATTCAAATATTTACCGTTATAATTTCCACGGAATTGTTAAACAATTTTCGGATATGTTCTATTTCTGGTAAAAGGAAAGCGGGTTGATCTTTTCTAACCAAATCAATTGTCAAACAGTTGATCGTTGAACACGTCCTGGCAAGTCTAAGGACTGCTGAGTAAACAATTCTCATGCATTACGGCATGGAATCACGCTCAAATTCTACATATCTCGCATTTATGTCACGCTATGGTGGGCTGTTAATCATTTGATCGATCATGTTGATTTTGTTAATTTATTCGAAGCCCCATCACCGATTCTCCAAAATACCTGTCTTTAAACGATCCTGATTAGGTGGTTTCAAGGATTTTAAAGCAAAAAAGAAATGTACAAAGTTCTAAACTTATGTTTTTTCTAACAATACCGAGCCGATCAGAGAGAAAAATATAGACCTGAAATTGCAGCCTACAAAGGGGTGGACGATTTTATTTTTGTGGGGGAGAGAGGGGGGTGGGGGGTGGCAATTTTTCTGATCATGATTTTTTTTCTGTCTTGATGTTGTGCAAGAATTTTTATTAGGATTGTTCCATACCTGTTTTTTTTTCCATTGGCTCGCTGTGCATTATTTTTTTCTTCACTTTTCCTGTGCAGGAATTTATTTTTTTAATAATTGCCCAACCCCCCCCCCCCCCCCCCCCCCCCCCCCCCCCCCCCCCCCCCCCAACAATAAAATGGTCTGTCCTGAAAGAAGTGCTTGAAGCGGGCTGTGGAATGTAAATGTAAATGTGGACTGGACTGTGCATATTGATAGATTCCAGATTGTACATTGTGAATTGCTAATATTAAACCCTAAAATGAAAACCGGGTGAAACTGAGACCAAACGGGCTCCTTGTTTAATTTGTTTTTGAAAAATTATCTTAAAATCTGTCATCCGAAGCCTTCATTTTTGGTCACAAATGTTCCCAGAATGCATGCAGTATGGCATCAATTTTCCGGGGGGAAATGTTGCTGCTTTGGCGCGAGATTGCGCTCTCACCGCAATTTCTGTGGCTCATGTTTGATTTAATATTATTGTTAAGTTGGAAAAGAACATCATTTTAAAAGTGTTTATTGTACTTCTTTGACAACCACACCTGTATTATATTAAATATTTCAACGTTTCTTGTTCAATATGGAATCCAAGCAATTGATAAATTTAGGCGTCCAGAATGCACCAGATTGCATCTCCGAGTACTCCAATTATCCAAATTTTTTTTTTTTGGGAGGGGGGGGGGGGGGGGCATGCCCCCGAACCCCCCTAGATTGTCACGCCTTCGGCGCTCCTAATGGGCGCTGACGCGCCCATATTATCAAGTATAAAAATTGCTCCGGCCCTCTCTTTATAGATTTCCTGGATCCGCCCCTGGAGACAACGACTTCGAATAACTTCGCTAAATGGCGTCAGAATGGCTTCAAATTCGGTACAAGACACAAGTAAGCGACGCATTTGAGGTAGGTAAACTTTATTTCAAAATAGATAGTTATTTACCCAATTTAAGAGAATCTGTGATTTTCCCATACATTTCTCTATGTACACAAGCTGTCGCATACACCACGTATGTAGAGCTTGGGAAGCCTGTGCCTGTGCCAGCGAGAAACCGTCCTGCTGATTGCCTCTTTCTGATTGGTCGCCGTTAAACAATAACCGATTCAAAATACGTACTGAGGGTGGGGAGCCATAGGCATTTTCGTAAGGTCGAACCGTTTACTCACCAGACTCGGGTCGTCTGAGTAGGGAAAAAGTTAACTTACCAAGCTTTAACAGACATCAATATCTGGTAAAAATTCGTTCCAAGTTTTCTCTTCTTAACGTTGTTTCCTTCGTCATTTGATTTGAGCGTGGACAACATTTTCTTTCCCTGATCCAGATTTAACTGTTCTGTATTTATAAAATTGTAAATATTCAAATGTGAAATCATCTGTTACCTTGCAACCTCATTGGTCTACGCGAACAATGAGCGGAAGTCTTTCTGGGCTTCCGGTAGTCGCCGCTCACACGACCCGAGTCTGGTGAATAAACGGTTGATGATCATCACGCTATTTTTTCTGCGTTCGTCCCTACTGACTTTAGCGGAAAAAGAGAGACCGCTCGCAGTCTATGGTTTCGTGGTTTTATAGTTTTCACTGGTTTCATAGTAACTGATCATTAGAGAGAAAACGAAGTGCAGTGCAGGCTTTTTTTTTTGGCGGGGGGGGGGGGGGGGGGGTAGGCGAGTGCTGAATTTAGTACTTTAATCTGGGTTTTTCAAAACGTCGGGGGCTGCGAGGAGTATACTGGAACACTCCAAATACGCCTGCATTGCAAACTACTAAAGCAGTTTTCAATAGAGTGTCGCAAAACCATAGTAATTACTCTGACCAATCACAGCAGTCGTAATCCAATGAACCAATCAGAGCTCGAAGCAAATACATGTCTCCGGCGCCAAGCGCGGAAAAACGCGTGCGAGCAACTCACGATTGGTTTTGGTTTTACTTGATTGGTCGAGAAAGTGGCGCGAGATTTTTAGCCAGTCACAAAGCGTAGCAATGAAAAACCAAAGCAATTGTGTAATTTCTTTCGACTCTGAATTGAGAACTGCTCTATAGCAAGCCCATGGCCATAATCATGAAAACACGATATATCAGCCGGGACAGTGTCCCTTTAAGGACACAACTAGGCCACTCCTGGAATCGACTATTGACTGATGCACAAAGCCGGCGGGGGGGGGGGGGGGGGGGGGAGTACTCCCTATAACGGGCTATACAGGGATAATCCGCCCAAAAAGAGTACCTTTTTGAGGCCAGAGGTATAAAAATGGTAAGGATTTCAAGAGTTGAAGTATAAAAAAGGGTAGGAAAAACTGACACAACCTGAACCGAATAAAAAATATTGTTCGGTTAAGGCAGGGGTACCTTTTCTGTCAAAAACAGTAGATAAAAGGGTAAGGTATCGGTCCTCAGGCGCATGAAAAGTCTCCCTCGCGCGCCCCGTTCTTTCTTGCGCCCATTATTTTCATGCGCCTGCTACACAGGCTACTTAGTGCCTGGAGGGTTAAACACATTGAAAGACATTCAGTAGCAGTAGAATACATTTGGTGATTTTAATTACAAGTCATGTATACAACTACAATCAAATGAACAGGTCTTTTTTTAGAATTTTGCCTCTCAGTTAGACTAGAGTCTAAACCTCCGAAAAATGTAATATACACTTTTTGCATTCATTTAGTGTGATCCCCGTCACTGTAAGATACACTTAATATGAACCAAAAATGAAATACCGTAAAATTCTGATAATAACACCCACTCCCCCAACAAAAAAAAAAACATCTAAAAAGCTAAAATACTTCCGAAAATAAGTCCCCCCCGGACTCTGAGACCCTTAACCTATACTAGACCATTGTAGCTGCATTTTGCAACCCTATTCTGGAGAAAACACTGAAAAACCCTACCCTATCCTAGATTAAATTTTTGAACGTTTTCTTTGTTATTAGTTACCAGGGGTCAGTAAAAATGCCATACTGCCCGCCATAGCGATTTTTAAATGCCCTTTGCCAGTAAACCTTGTCTAGACTAAAATCGTCACGCAACTGATCAGTTTCGCGGAAAATGATACCCTATTCTAGACCAAAATTCTCTGATTACTATACCCTATCCCACACTAAACTGCCTGAAAACCATACCCTTCACAGTGGCACATACCTATACAGCTCATATATGTGATGTGATATTATAATGCCTGAAAACTTTACTGGCATATGATATTATTAAAGTAAATGATTTATTAAAGATATTCATTTTATGAGAACATGGTTTGTTTGTTTCATCTCGTTATGGTCTAACAGCCTTGAGTTTCATTTGATGGCTTAGCACAGTATACCTATTTGAGCCTTAGCATTTTCAAACACAAAATCCCTTCCAAATATTAGCCAAACAATAAGCACTTTTGAAGTGGAAAACTCCCTTTGAAAAAGCCTTTTGGACAAAATTAATATAAGCTCAGAACTATTATCAGAATTTTACGGTATGTCTAATGTGGAAATGAAATCAGATCAAACGACAAGTGTTTGCAATGAACAAAGTTCTTCAACTTCTCTGGACCTGGCAAGTACAAAAATAAAAACATTATAGAGAACAACCAACATACAGTTGTAGTCAAGTTGTATTTCATTCTAGACATCACAAACGATTTGCTTTTTACCAATTAGACTGGCCCTTTTAGACCAAACTCAAAGGGCCGGTTATTTAAACAAAGTCTAACTTAGACCACGGTTTATGACAATTATGGACCTTCGCGTCTCTTTATAAGTGGGTCATTTAAGCAGATAAATGTTTTCCTAGTCTGTGCTATATGCCTTCTGGACACATATGCACATTTACAGTAAATGACATTTAAATATTAAGGTTGGCCAGATTGAAATTGGTTTAGATCGCAGTTTTGTTGAACACCGTCTAAACTTTGTTTAAATAACCGGCCCAAAATGTTTACTCTCTGTAATAACAGTAGTTTCGATAACTAGTTTACAAAATTTAAGCTACATAGCAAGGTTCTCCCCAGAATTTTGGGAAGGCAAGTCAGACAAGTTGGTATTCTGATTTGGATCATGTGTCCATGTTGGCATGTCCTTTTGCCGCTGTCTGGCGGCAAAGTAAGTTTGCCAAGAATTCAAATACTGGATATTTTATTGACTAATTCAGCGATACCAATGATTTTAGATAAGTAAATAAACGGAAATGTTTATGTAAACCAGGGTGAAGCCTGTATCAGTTTTAGATATTCATTTAAACATTTGTGTCTCATGTGTTTTCTTTCTATCATTAATGAGAATAAAATTAATAACAAAATACTGCAAATTCAATCACGAAGGTGATAACAAAAATTGACAAAAAAGTATGAACTATAAAACAAAACTGTATCTTCAAGCATGGCGGTATTTTTAAGCCAGGTGCCTTTTAATTTTTTCAAAATCAAGCCAGGCTTGAAAGAGCTGGGGAGAACACTGACATACAGGTATTAGCATTTAAATCACTCCTTTAGGTGCTGTGACATGAGGCAATTTTTTCCTGCAACTTGCAACGCAACGCTGACAAGAGCCGTTGCAAGACAAGTTGCAGATGAAATTACGTGTGTAACACCTCTGCGCAACTTGTTTCGCAACGCAATTTTTCATTGCGAGTTGCAGAAAAAGTTGACCACTTATCTACTTTTTGCAACGTTGCGACACAAGTTGCAAACGTGTAACATGTAATCAGCAACTTGTCTCGCAACAAAAAAATGTTGCAACGGTTCTCGTCAGTGTTGCATTGCAAGTTGCAGGAAAAAAATTGCCTCGTGTAACAGCACCTTTAATTATCTACAGTCAGCTCCCAAAGGATCAATTAACTGCACTCTTCTATTTGGACAGTGTAGTGTGAGCATGCACACATTCAGTTAGGAAAGTATATTATAATTTTATTGACATACACAAACTAGACAGCTAATTATTATATACAGCAGCTACAAAATAATAGCTTTATAGTAAAAAGACCTCATTCCTGTTTGTTAATAGAACAGTCCATTGCCCTCAATATTGTTATACTGTTTTGGTTGTTGTTTTTAAAGCAGGAGCATCAGTTCCTCCTCCGGAACCCCCAGATTTACCAGTTTGGTTGTTTACCACCACCCAAACTGAAAAGGAAGAAAATTAATTATAAGAAAAGATTATCAGCAAGAAGCATTATTTTTACTGATTGCTACATGGTTTTTAGAGTGCAACTTTGTAGGATTAATCTAGCAAATTTGAAAAATTAATATTCGGGAATCAAAGCTTTCTTGGCACATCACATGACTGTGGTGCAAAAATCAATTTCACCAATTTCCGCACACAAAGGGTAGTCACAGCCAGGGTTTGTTATGTTTGTTATTCTTTTACATTCCCATTGGAGATGGGACTGTGATTTCTAAGCACATGGTGATCTGAGCAGATGCCACAGTGAAGGGTATAGTACCTTTATCCACAGTAATTAATAGACCCTGAGCGTTGCTTTGGTTGGGTTTACTTAATAAGCACTCACTATTAATACTACACATGGGTTTCTCTGAGTATCCTGCATAAATAACAAAATCATGGAGCCCTCTTCTGAAAATTCTCCGCTCCACTCCCCCTAAAACATTTCAAAAGGGGGACTTACATGAACACAATAAAGCCTAGCATTATGTTCCTCAGATGTTTAGTGGTAACACAAAAATGTCTGTTTTCTAAAGCCTTAAATAGATCTTGACAATAAACACATTTGAATACACTTCCTCACAATGGCAGCAACAATACATCTTATTCACAATGGCAGCCAATTATTATCCTTTCACATTGATTTCATGCTAATCAACCCTAATATTAGACTCATTAGCAAAATTCAAAAGAATATTTACCCTAAAATGACGCCAGCCACCATTTATGAATCAAAGGCTCCTATGAAAATGACACATTCACACCCTCCCCTCTTCTGGACGTTTAGCTTCAACAACCCCCCAACACCTGTGTCCAATTAAAACTCCCCACCCTCTCCTCCCTCCAATAACATCCTATGGGTAAGGCAGGTGACCATTACATATTGTGGGCTCAATGTTCACTGACCCTCCCCTCTCCTAGGCATTTTGCTCCACCTATCCCCACCCCTGCCTCTAACTCCCCACCCTCCCCTCCCTCCCACACCATCCCTATGGGTAAGGCAGGTGACCATTACATATTGTGGACTCACTGTTCACTGACCCTCCCCTCCCCTAGGCATTTTGCTCCACCTACAGTGTATCCCCCACCCTTACCTCTAACTCCCCACCCTCCCCTCTCTTAGGCATTTTGCTCCACATACAGTGTATCCCCCACCCTCCCCTCTATTAGGCATTTTGCTCCACCTACAGTGTATCCCCCACCCTCCCCTCTCTTAGGCATTTTGCTCCACCTACAGTGTATCCCTTACCCTTACCCCTAACTCCCCACCCTCCCCTCTCTTAGGCATTTTGCTCCACCTACAGTGTATCCCTCACCCTTACCCCTAACTCCCCACCCTCCCCTCTCTTAGGCATTTTGCTCCACCTACAGTGTATCCCTCACCCTTACCCCT
Organism: Cladopsammia gracilis; assembly: GCA_022457155.1. Lineage (NCBI taxonomy): Eukaryota > Metazoa > Cnidaria > Anthozoa > Scleractinia > Dendrophylliidae > Cladopsammia > Cladopsammia gracilis. Next base: position 709,700 of record JAJGOT010000425.1, read on the forward strand.
AACTCCCCACCCTCCCCCTCTCTTAGGCATTTTGCTCCACCTACAGTGTATCCCTCACCCTTACCCCTAACTCCCCACCCTCCCCTCTCTTAGGCATTTTGCTCCACCTACAGTGTATCCCTCACCCTTACCCCTAACTCCCCACCCTCCCCTCTCTTAGGCATTTTGCTCCACCTACAGTGTATCCCTCACCCTTACCCCTAACTCCCCACCCTCCCCTCTCTTAGGCATTTTGCTCCACCTTCAGTGTATCCCTCACCCTTACCCCTAACTCCCCACCCTCCCCTCTCTTAGGCATTTTGCTCCACCTACAGTGTATCCCTCACCCTTACCCCTAACTCCCCACCCTCCCCTCTCTTAGGCATTTTGCTCCACCTACAGTGTATCCCTCACCCTTACCCCTAACTCCCCACCCTCCCCTCTCTTAGGCATTTTGCTCCACCTACAGTGTATCCCTCACCCTTACCCCTAACTCCCCACCCTCCCCTCTCTTAGGCATTTTGCTCCACCTACAGTGTATCCCTCACCCTTACCCCTAACTCCCCACCCTCCCCTCTCTTAGGCATTTTGCTCCACCTACAGTGTATCCCTCACCCTTACCCCTAACTCCCCACCCTCCCCTCTCTTAGGCATTTGCTCCACCTACAGTGTATCCCTCACCCTTACCCCTAACTCCCCACCCTCCCCTCTCTTAGGCATTTTGCTCCACCTACAGTGTATCCCTCACCCTTACCCCTAACTCCCCACCCTCCCCTCTCTTAGGCATTTTGCTCCACCTACAGTGTATCCCTCACCCTTACCCCTAACTCCCCACCCTCCCCTCTCTTAGGCATTTTGCTCCACCTACAGTGTATCCCTCACCCTTACCCCTAACTCCCCACCCTCCCCTCTCTTAGGCATTTTGCTCCACCTACAGTGTATCCCTCACCCTTACCCCTAACTCCCCACCCTCCCCTCTCTTAGGCATTTTGCTCCACCTACAGTGTATCCCTCACCCTTACCCCTAACTCCCCACCCTCCCCTCTATTAGGCATTTTGCTCCACCTACAGTGTATCCCTCACCCTTACCCCTAACTCCCCACCCTCCCCTCTATTAGGCATTTTGCTCCACCTACAGTGTATCCCTCACCCTTACCCCTAACTCCCCACCCTCCCCTCTATTAGGCATTTTGCTCCACCTACAGTGTATCCCTCACCCTTACCCCTAACTCCCCACCCTCCCCTCTATTAGGCATTTTGCTCCACCTACAGTGTATCCCTCACCCTTACCCCTAACTCCCCACCCTCCCCTCTATTAGGCATTTTGCTCCACCTACAGTGTATCCCTCACCCTTACCCCTAACTCCCCACCCTTGCCTCTATTAGGCATTTTGCTCCACATACAGTGTATCCCCCACCCTCCCCTCTATTAGGCATTTTGCTCCACCTACAGTGTATCCCACACCCTCCCCTCTATTAGGCATTTTGCTCCACATACAGTGTATCCCCCACCCTCCCCTCTATTAGGCATTTTGCTCCACATACAGTGTATCCCCCACCCTCCCCTCTATTAGGCATTTTGCTCCACCTACAGTGTATCCCTTACCCTTACCCCTAACTCCCTACCCTCCCCTCTCTTAGGCATTTTGCTCCACCTACAGTGTATCCCACCCTTGCCTTTAACTCCCCACCCTCTCCTCCCTTCAACACCATCCCTATGGGTAAGACAGGTGACCATTACATATTGTGGGCACAGTGTTATCAGCCGATCAAGCGATCAAGTGAAATTTTGTCACATTTCTTTAATATTCGTTCAACGCTTTGCATAAGGTATATTATGATATGGCAATAAACATGTTTGTATGCACTTACTGACTATAGCAGCAATAATAACGATAATGACCACAATGAGAATGATCCACATCTGCAAGAAAGAAACCAATGAAAGTAACATTAACCCTAACATTTCAATCCTACAGCAAAGCACCCAAAAGTGTGACCACTTGTAATAAAAAGATTTCACATTTGTTTGTGCCGATTACCAAATCAAATGAGACTACAGTTTATTTTTCTACTGCTCTTTAACCAGCATTTCTCTCTTAAATGCCTGCTGTATTTTATGACTGCTGTATTTAAGACAATATAATACATGGCTTGGCCTTCTTTATTTGTTAAATACTACCGTATGTACTTATTGACTAAGTAGGATGGCCGGATGGGAAAATATTTTGCTTGAGGTCATGGCGTACGGACGGTCCGTGTACCATGACCGAGAGTCAAACTTTTCCCATCTGGCCCAACCTAACTTAGACAGTAAGTATTTTATCATATGACCAATTTTGCTTGAAATTTTAACGCACGAGGCCGTCCGCTTTTGTAGTAGGGCCGTACGCCTTTTTCCAGCCCCGCTCACACAAATGCATACGGCCCTCATACGGGACTTTGCAGGGCCGTACAGGTCATATTATGATACTTTAATCAGTGGGTGCATAACTGTACTGTGTAATTATTACACACTAGCATTCTGATGCAAGTGACAAATGTTTCATTTTACTTTTATGACATGCATTTGATCTAATTTGCACTTGAAGAGACATCTGAATAAGGGGAAGTGGCTGCTTATAGGAATTTCAAAACAATAGAAAAATTCAAATATCTACAAGCATTGTATGGGCCATGGCCAGTCAGGGTCACTTACAAGAGATGTTTGCTTATAAGAGGTTTCTCTATAATGATATGACTGGGATAATTAATTTTTGCTTAGGAAAAAGCAGATGCTTAGAAGAGGTGGTCCTTAAAACAGGTGGTCGTACATAGAGGTTCAACTGTATTTTGCAATAGGAAATGTGCAGAAGGAAAAAAGCTGCCAAGGAATTGTAATATCTCTATTATTAGAGCAGTTTTCAATTGATTGTGGAAAGTAATTTTGTGATTGCTTTGGTTTTATATTACGCTTTGTGATTGTCAAAAAAATCTTGCACCACTTTCTCAACCAATCAGGAGTAAAACCAACACCAATTGTGACGTTCTTGCAGGCGTTTTCCTGTGGGTGGTGGCTGCTACATGTATTTGCTTCAAGTTCTGATTTGGTTCATTTGATTGTCTGTGTCTGCTGTGGTTGGCCAGAGTAATTACTTTGGTTTTGGTTTTATGACACTCAGCTGAAAAACACTCTTATGACAAGAACAGAGGGTGCAGAAATATAGCACTGGTACAAAACAATGTAGCCAACCACATAACAATTTCCAAAGGAGGGACACATTAGCAAGGACGTTGCAATAAATGCAAGTATGACAAACCTTGAAGTTCTGCCACCACATCTTGCGCCCCAGGTTTGCAGCATTGTACTCAAACTGTGATGCTCCATCTTTCAACTGATCTAGTGATGACAACAAAAATCAACAGTTTTTCATTTTTCACATTACTATATCTAAAACTGAGTAGCAAGTAAGGAAAGGAAAATATTTCCCTTCTGATTATGACATGCCAATCAAATCAAATAATATAAAAACAGAATTAATGGAGTGGAAATCACAAGTGGCCCTAATACTTCCATTGTTTCCAGATATGATTGGAATTTTTTTGTGAAGGGTGGAAAACCCTTGAAGATGGGAAGACAGCCAACATCAACAGCCAGTAAGCTGAGCTTCGTGCCGAGTGTGTGAAGAATCATTTTCTTGGTTCAAGGTTCAGGTTAGAATAATAACAATATTTATTACACGACTAAGACAGTCAGAGGGCCAATAACTTAAAAATCAACCAATCAGAATGCTCAATTGCTGGTTCAATATTCAGTATTGGACCGGGCATTGTCCTGAATGATCCCGCGCGATCCTCCCGCTGGCAGGAGTCGTGTAATAAATCTCTTATTAACCAAGCTTGCTCGGGACCGTACTGGGAGAATATCGGCCCTCGGTCTTTTCTGTACGGACCTTGCTGTGCTCGGTCCATACTGTCAAGACCTCGGGCCGATATTCTCCCATACGGCCCTCGCGCTTGGTCAATGAGATATATTTAGCAGATGGTCTGTTTTAAGGTTACCGTATACATTCGGGGGTGTCTCCAGTAAAACAGCTCTAGCGTCTTAAAATTATGCTTAATATACCAACACCCAGATATCAAATTAAAGCTTGTAGAGCTGGCTATCTAAATATGGAAACCATTTGGTAATAAAATGAATTGTCAAATTTTTTACAACATCTAAATTCAAATGTCCGAATCAGCTTTAAAATGCTATAACTCAAAGCGATTATTGTATTTTGCTAATTTGATTTGTTCTCGGGTTTCCAGACATGAAGTGCTAAAAAAACATGTCGGCGATTCCCCATATTCAATTGCAGTGAAAAGTTACAGAACATTTTCAAAAAAGGGAGAAAAAAAATTGGAGTGATCACACGGAAATTGCTCTTGACAAGAAAGTTTTCGTTTTTGTTGATTATATGTTAGCCTAGCTTCTGTCCAAATTTGAGGAAAATCGAACAAATTCCCTTTGAGTTGTAGCTCTTTAAAGTGTCCTCTACAAGCGAAAAATTAACTTTGAGAAAATGGCGCTTAGAAAAATATATTGCTTCATAAACAAACTCCGCCCACAAACGTTATACTGTCATTTCTCCGTCAATTTTCACTACATGTATTTTTTGATATTTTTTTTTTTTTGGATGAAAGTTCATTCCGTAAACTTTATTTTGACACCCCCCCCCCCAAAAAAAAAAAAAAATCAATAAAATGGTTGATCTGAAGGTACTCTGTAACTTTAAACTGCACAATAAAGTCATTAGCATTTCAAAGTGAGGATCTGATCTGAGAAGTACCAGACTCTATATCTGTTCACAGTCTTTCACAATGCAAAAACTGACAGTACAACCAGCTGTTCCAAGAGTTCGCTGTAGACCAAATAAAAGACTGGTTCACAACAAGCTAGTAAGTCTAGAAATGCACATAACATGTTTCTACTATTTATTATGGGTAACAGCTCCAATAAGCTTCAGCACACCTCCCAAGCAAACATGAGGTTAGGTAGATTCTGAATAGGAAACAAACTTTCAGCATACCTTTAATTATAACAAACCATTTGAAGAACCTTTCTTGTCCCAGCCATGTGTAGTCCTATTTTAGATTCATAGCTTTCTTTTATTTAAATTATTTTTATATATTCAAACCCTTACAAGTTATTCTTAGTATTTTTCTTATTTGCAATCAAATTATTATCATTATTAATAGTTGAGTAGTGCCTTATTTTTGTAATGTACATAGTTTCAATTTTTAACATATTTCTAAATATCACGCATTCGATCTAGCCTTTTTTGGCAACAAAGTAATAAATTACACTATCAACAAAGTAACCATCTATTTCTACCTATCAAACATCTGTGTCAAAGATCACAGTCAAAAAAAGTTTGAAATTAGAGCATAGATCTGTATAGTTTTCAGATGCTCAAATATGCACCCAGTTACAAAGAAAAAATAACTTCGGTTGGCAAGTTTAAAATGCATGGAATTAAGAAACTCTTCATTGCAGGACATGTCCAACCATTGATATTGTTTGCATGACAATGAAAATGGCACCTTTGCCCTTGAAAAATTTCTTTACAATTTCACAATATGTTTTGAAGTTGCAAATTGTTGCACAGTTGTACAATTTACAATTTTTATACAGTTTTTTTTTGTCTTTGGGCTAAATGTAATTTAACAGCCTGTTGTACCACGTTAAAACGGTTACAGATAACTAACTTTTGGGAAATCATTAACGTCATTAGGTAAAATCACTTTATGATAACGGTTCTGAGATCAAAGCTTAAATTAACCCATTGTTTAGCTTTCTATGACAGCGTCTGTTGCAACAACAGATTTTTTGAATTGTTTTATATGTTATCTTTGCCCCTTTTGGTTTATTCTCTCGTCCCTTCGGGTAGAAAATCACTGGTTTAGGAACAGCTTTTTGTACGAGTAAATAGAGAAAAAATTTTAAAACACTAAATTTCATTACCAGCGCGAGAATCTAGTTCTGATAACTTCGCATCCCTTTCCAATACTTGTCGACATTAACTTTCATAATGTCTACAACCTGCAAATAAATCAAAATAAAACTAAATGAAATGTAATTGTGATATAAATCTATACAACGCAATAAAATCTCGTGAATAAAGTTAGCACTTGTGTTTCTCTTACGTCGTTGCATGTCGCTATAAGTTTACTTACGTACATGTGATAAATAAATATCGAGGTAATAGGTATTTTGAACGAATAATTTTTCCAGATCCAACACAACCATCAAATTCGGTTTGTATCGTTTTTTACTAAACTTATTAAACGTGAGAGAACTAAATTTACCTCATCTACTTGAGCCTGTGTCTGCTGTAGCCTTTTATTCGACCTGAAAGAAAAAGAAAACACAATTTTACAATTTGTCGCTTCATTTTCAGTGAAGTATCGAAGGGTGCAGCAACAGAGAAAGTAACCAACGACTTGAACATATTCAACGGCACAGTGCACGATTTTGAATAAAAAGGCAGGTTGTCCTTACATTTTGACGATATGAACCACGTAAGCTTAAATATTCTGAACGAGCACGGCAAATACAGGAAATTTTCTGCTCCAACTTCCCTTTCCGACCTTTCCCAGATAAATATCGGCACTGACGTCAGTCGCCTCGAGCCGCGATCTGAACATGGGCTATAGGAAAAGTGCATTTCGACTAAATAAAGTTTAAGCAGAAAGCTGTTTCGCGCAGCTATCAAATGCCTGGCTACACCGTAAAGCCCGGTTCCCATATGATCGCTACGATCGCTACGATCGTTGCGATCGCTGCGATCGCTGAAAAAAATAGTTCAGCGATCGCAGCGATTGATGGTTTCCATATGATCGCTGCGATCGCTGAGAAAGTGAATGAAGATCGAGGGGACCTGGGTCTGACAATATCGTTTCGCCTCATTCTTGAAATTCAACACAGCGGCCGTGAATTGTTTTTAAAATTTGACATAAAGACAGTCGTATCTTTGCACTTCTTCCATAAAAAGGGCCAAATTGCACCCTTTGAGTGGGCGTACGCAGTGCATCTTGGTATTTTTGCTGTCGCTGCGATCGCTGCGATCGCTGCGATCGCTGGAGAGTGGTTTCCATATGATCGCTACGATCGCTACGATCGCTGAGATAGAATCACAGCGATCGCAGCGATCGTTGTCGCTGCGATCGCTGTGATCGCTACGATCGCTGGAGAGTGGTTTCCATATGATCGCTACGATCGCTGAACTTTTTTTTCAGCGATCGCAGCGATCGCAGCGAACGTAGCGATCATATGGAAACCGGGCTTAAGAGCAGGCTTAGCCTAGAGGTGACAAGGACTGGAGAATGATTTTCTCGTGGCTCTGTGGCTGCGCGGTCGGCTGCGCGTCAACTCCAACTCCGGACGAAACCACAGGGAGCCCATACAATCTGTTTGTGTAACATAATGACCGTTTGTAATTTTATAGGAAATGTATGGGATTTACCTAAATTTCATATTATAACGATGTATCGCCAAATGTATGTACTGATCAACGCTAAATAAACGTTTAACTAGAAATAGCTGAGAGCCAGTGAAGTGCTGCGATGTTACTCATCAAATACAGTGTAGTGTCAATACTTATCATTGTCAATAGGCTATTTTTGATTTTTTACAAATATAGTCGTTTCCGTACCGTTTATCAGCCTTGCTTTTTTATCAAATCGTTTTATGTTATGATTACTGTTTTTTTGTATATATTTTCCCAAAAATGTAAGTGAATTGTTTGAATAATAAGCATGAATTTGTGTTAAATATAAATATAGTACTAAATAGTACAGAATTCGTCGTTTTCCATTGCTTAGCTTGTAATGTTTTATGCCCCCGGGTATACGACGAGGAGGGGATAGCTCCGCATAGTCATAGTCCAATGTAGACATCCTTAGGGCTTGTCACGCAATCTTTCCTCCCTCGTGCTACATAGTGGGAAATTTGACGCAAAATTAAACGAGGCCCGGACGGGGCGATTAACTTCAACAAAAACATTGGTCAGCGGTCGCAAGCTAAAGGATTTCGTAATCCATATTTTCCGGTAGTTTCCATGACTTCTTCCAGCGAATGATAAAATTGTGTTTGCATGAAAACTCTGCGTAATAAGTAAACAGCTTACCTCGAGCAAGAACGCAAAACCTCGGCTTTGGTTACCTTTAGGGGTGCCGCGCTATATAGCGAAAAACCAACTGTATTAGCGCGCGCTGAAATAGCGCATTTAATGTCATCAAATTGCGTCAGCAAAGTACTAATTAAAGTTCAAAAAATAGCAAAAATTCAAATTTGACAAGTTAAAAAAACAACAAAATGTCACTCAAAAATTGCTCAAAAAAACAAAGCGTCACACTCCGGACTTGTGTGGTTGCTCTTTATCAGGTTTTTTATCTTTCAACCATGCAATTGCAGACTCGAGAGAAATTACTACTTTTAGAAACTCGATAACATTCATCGTTTTCTCTCAAAATGACTATGATCGCGAGATTAATTCAGTCGCAATTTTAGCGCGCGCTAATACAGATGTTTTTACCGTTGCTAATACAGTTGTTCAAAACCTATCATCGTTTTCTCTTAAAATGACAATAGGGGACTTTAGATCGGACAACGAGTACGAGATTGAGTACGAGTACGACTTTTGAATTTAAAGCCAGTCACGTCCCCAAAACTATCGGTCCCTCCTGTTGCAAACCAGAAGATAAGAAGACTCTAGGTATAAAATTTGTGTGGTAAATGGTTCTTTAGAGTACGGCGAACTAAGTTTTAAAAGTCGTACTCGTACTCAATCTCGTACTCGTTGTCCGATATAAAATCTCCTAATTTTACTTGCCACCTGATCACGAGATTAATTCGCAATTTTAGCGCGCTTATACAGTTGTTTTACAGTTGCTAATACAGCCGTTCAAAACCAATCATCGTTTTCTCTTAAAATGACAATTTTACTCGCCATATGATCGCGAAATTAATTCGCTATTTTAGCGCGCGCTAATACAGTTGATTTTACAGTTACTAATACAGTTGTACATGTTCAGACCTATCCTGACCACGCAGAATTCTATAACTACTGCCGCTGACGATACATACTGCATCCTCACTCAAAATCATAGTCCACGAAAAAGTCCACGAAATCCTCAAAACGAGCTATTGCGCCGTATATAAAGCGCCCAGGTCTCAATCGGTCAAATGAAACCCAGGGAGCCCCGAAGCCCCATCACCGATTCTCCAAAATACCTGTCTTTAAACGATCCTGATTAGGTGGTTTCAAGGATTTTAAAGCAAAAAAGAAATGTACAAAGTTCTAAACTTATGTTTTTTCTAACAATACCAAGCCGATCAGAGAGAAAAATATAGACCTGAAATTGCAGCCTACAAAGGGATGGACGATTTCATTTTTGTGGGGGAGAGAGTGGGGTGGGGGTGTTGGGCAATTTTTCTGATCATGATTTTTTTTCTGTCTTGATGTTGTGCAAGAATTTTTATTAGGATTGTTCCATACCTGTTTTTTTTCCATTGGCTCGCTGTGCATTATTTTTTTCTTTACTTTTTATTTTTTTAATAATTGCCCAACCCCCACCCCCCCCCCCCCCCCCCCCCAACAATAACATGGTCTGTCCCAAAGAAGTGCTTGAAGCGGGCTGTGGAATGTAAATGTAAATGTGGACTGGACTGTGCATATTGATAGATTCCAGATTGTACATTGTGAATTGCTAATATTAAACTCTAAAATGAAAACCGGGTGAAACTGAGACCAAACGAGCCAGTTTCGAAGCCCAACGGGCTCCTTGTTTAATTTGTTTTTGAAAAATTATCTTAAAATCTGTCATCCGAAGCCTTCATTTTTGGTCACAAATGTTCCCAGAATGCATGCAGTATGGCATCAATTTTCCGGGGGAAAATGTTGCTGCTTTGGCGCGAGGTTGCGCTCTCGCTGCAATTGCTGCGGCTCATGTTTGATTTAATATTATTGTTAAGTTGGAAAAGGTCATGTCATTCATCAAAACACGCATCATTTTAAAAGTGTTTATTGTACTTCTTTGACAACCACACCTGTATTTTATTAAATATTTCAACGTTTCTTGTTCAATATGGAATCCAAGCAATTGATGAATTTAGGCGTCCAGAATGCACCAGATTGCATCTCCGAGTACTCCAATTATCAATTTTTTTTTTTTTTTTTTTTTGGGGGGGGGGGGGCATGCCCCCGAACCTCCCTAGATTGTCACGCCCTCGGCGCTCCTAATGGGCGCTGACGCGCCCATATTGTCAAGTATAAATATTGCTCCGGCCCTCTCTTTATAGATTTCCTGGATCCGCCCCTGGAGACAACGACTTCGAATAACTTCGTTAAATGGCGTCAGAATGGCTTCAAATTCGGTACAAGACACAAGTAAGCGACACATTTGAGGTAGGTAAACTTTATTTCAAAATAGATAGTTATTTACCCAATTTAAGGGAATCTGTGATTTTCCAATACATTTCTCTATGTACACAAGCTGTCGCATACACCACGTATGTAGAGCTTGGGAAGCCTGTGCCTGTGCCAGCCAGAAACCGTCCTGCTGATTGCCTCTTCCTGATTGGTCGCCGTTAAACAATAACCGATTCAAAATACGTACCGAGGGTGGGGAGCCATAGGCATTTTCGTAAGGTCGAACTGTTTACTCACCAGACTCGGGTCGTCTGAGTCGGGAAAAAGTTACCTTACCAAGCTTTAAAAGACATCAATATCTGGTAAGAATTCGTTCCAAGTTTCCTCTTCTTAACGTTGTTTCCTTCGTCATTTGATTTGAGCGTGGACAACATTTTCTTTCCCTGATCCAGATTTAACTGTTCTGTATTTATAAAATTGTAAATATTCAAATGTGAAATTATCTGTAACCTTGCAACCTCATTGGTCTACGCGAACAATGAGCGGAAAGTCTTTCTGGGCTTCCGGTAGTCGCCGCTCACACGACCCGAGTCTGGTGAATAAACGGTTGATGATCATCACGCTATTTTTTCTGCGTTCGTCCCTACTGACTTTAGCGGAAAAAGAGAGACCGCTCGCAGTCTATGGTTTCGTGGTTTTATAGTTTTCACTGGTTTCATAGTAACTGATCATTAGAGAGAAAACGAAGTGCAGTGCAGGCTTTTTTTTTTTTTTTGGCGGGGGTAGGCGAGTGCTGAATTTAGTACTTTAATTTGGGTTTTTCAAAACGTCGGGGGCGTGAACTGGAACACTCCAAATACGCCTGCATTGCAAACTACTAGAGCAGTTTTCAATAGAGTGTCGCAAAACCATAGTAATTACTCTGACCAATCACAGCAGTCGTAATCCAATGAACCAATCAGAGCTCGAAGCAAATACATGTCTCCGGCGCCAAGCGCGGAAAAACGCGTGCGAGCAAGTCACGATTGGTTTTGGTTCTACTTCTGATTGGTCGAGAAAGTGGCGCGAGATTTTTAGCCAATCACAAAGCGTAGCAATGAAAAACCAAAGCAATTGTGTAACTACTTTCGACTCTCAATTGAGAACTGCTCTATAGCAAGCTCACGGCCATAATCATGAAAACACGATATATCAGCCGGGACAGTGTCCCTTTAAGGACACAACTATGACACTCCTGGAATTGACTATTGACTGATGCACAAAGCCGGGGGGGGGGGGGGGAGTACGCCCTATAACGGGCTATACAGGGATAATCCGCCCAAAAAGAGTACCTTTTTGAGGCCAGAGATATAAAAATGGTAAGGATTTCACGAGTTGAAGTATAAAAAAGGGTAGGAAAAACTGACACAACCTGAACCAAATAAAAAATATTGTTCGGTTAAGGCAGGGGTACCTTTTCTGTCAAAAACAGTAGATAAAAGGGTAAGGTATTGGTCCTCAGGCGCATGAAAAGTCTCCCTCGCGCGCCCCGTTCTTTCTTGCGCCCATTATTTTCATGCGCCTGCTACACAGGCTACTTAGTGCCTGGAGGGTTAAACACATTGAAAGACATTCAGTAGCAGTAGAATACATTTGGTGATTTTAATTACAAGTCATGTATACAACTACAATCAAATGAACAGGTCTTTTTTTTAGAATTTTGCCTCTCAGTTAGACTAGAGTCTAAACCTCCGAAAAATGTAATATATATTTTTGCATTTAGTGTGATCCCTGTCACTGTAAGATACACTTAATATGAACCAAAAATGAAATACCGTAAAATTCTGATAATAACACCCCCTCCCCCAACAAAAAAAAAACATCTCAAAAGCTAAAATACTTCCGAAAATAAGTCCCCCCCGGACTCTGAGACCCTTAACCTATACTAGACCATTGTAGCTGCATTTTGCAACCCTATTCTGGAGAAAACACTGAAAAACCCTACCCTATCCTAGATTAAATTTTTGAACGTTTTCTTTGTTATTAGTTACCAGGGGTCAGTAAAAATGCCATACTGCCCGCCATAGCGATTTTTAAATGCCATTTGCCAGTAAACCTTGTCTAGACTAAATTCTTCACGCAACTAATCAGTTTCACGGAAAATGATAGCCTATTCTAGACCATAATTCTCTGATTACTATACCCTTTCCCAGACTAAACTGCCTGAAAACCATACCCTTCACAGCGGCACATACCTATACAGCTCATATATGTGATGTGATGTTATAATGCCTGAAAACTTTACTGGCATACGATGTTATTAAAGTTAATGATTTATTAAAGATATTCATTTTATAACTGCACAACATGGTTTGTTTGTTTCATCTCGTTATGGTCTAATAGCCTTGAGTTTCATTTGATGGCTTAGCACAGCATACCTATTTGAGCCTTAGCATTCTCAAATGCAAAATCCCTTCCAAATATAAGCCAAACAATAAGCACTCTTGAAGTGGAAAACTCCTTTTGAAAAAGCCTTTTGGGCAAAATTAATATAAGCTCAGGGCCCGGTTGTTCAAAAGGTGGATAAATAAGTGCTATCCACCGGATAAATCACTATCCAGTGGATAACACAATAGATTTTGTTAATACATATCCACTGGATAGTGATTTATCCATTGGATAGCGCTATCCACCTTTTGAACAACCAGGGCCAGGACTATTATCGGAATTTTACGGTATGTCTAATAATGTGGAAACGAAATCAGATCAAACGACAAGTGTTTGCAATGAACGAAGTTCTTCAACTTCTCTGGACCTGGCAAGTACAAAAATAAAAACATTATAGAGAACAACCAACATACAGTTGTAGTTAAGTTGTATTTCATTCTAGACATCACAAACAATTTGCTTTTTACTAATTAGACTGGCCCTTTTAGACCAAACTCAAAGGGCCGGTTATTTAAACGAAGTCTAACTTAGACCGCGGTTTAAGACAATTATGGACCTTTGCATCTGTTTATAAGTGTCATTTAAGCAGATAAATGTTTTTCTAGGTCTGTGCTATATGCCTTCTGGACACTGTTCACAGTAAATAACATTTAAATATTAAGGTTGGCCAGATTGAAATTGGTTTAGATCGCAGTTTTGTTAAACACCGTCTAAACTTTGTTTAAATAACCGGCCCAAAATGTTTACTCTCTGTAATAACAGTAGTTTATAACTAGTTTACAATTCTCACTAACACCCCTTGCATACAAAATTTAAGCTACATACACTGTAGCAGGGTTCTCCCCAGAATTTTGGAAAGGCAAGTCAGACAAGTGGCTATTCTGATTTGGATCATGTGTCCATGTTGGCATGGCCTTTTGCCACTGTCTGGCGGCAAAGTAAGTTTGCCAAGAATTCAAATACTGGATGTTTATTTACTATTTCGGCAATACCAATCATTTTAGACAAGTAAATTAAAGGAAACGTTCAGGGTGAAGCCTGTATCAGATTTAGATATTCATTTAAACATTGTGTCTCATGTGTTTTCTTTCTATTATTAATGAGAATAAAATTAATAACAAAATACTGCAAATTCAATCACTAAGGTGATAACAAAAATTGAGAAAAAAGTACATGAACTATAAAACAAAACTGTATCTTCAAGCATGGTAGTTTAAGCCAGGTGGCTTTCAATTTTTCCAAAATCAAGCCAGGGAGCCTATCTGACTTAAAAGAGCTGGGGAGAACACTGACATACAGATATTAGCATTTAAATCACTCCTTAATTATCATACAGTCAGCTTCCAAAGGATCAATTGACTGCACTCTTTTATTTTGACAGTGTAGTGTGAGCATGCACACATTCAGTTTGGAAAGTACATTTATAATTTTATTGACATACACAAACTAGACAGCTAAATTATTATATACAGCAGCTACAAAATAATAACTGTATAGTAAAAAGACCTCATTCTTGTTTGTTAATAGAACAGTCCATTGCCCTCAATTATGTTATGCTTTTTTTGGTTGTTACAGGAGCGTCAGTAGTGCCACCTGATTTAGAACCATTGGAGCTAGTAGTCTGGTTGTTTACCACCACCCAAACTGAGAAGGAAGAAAATTATAAGAAAAGACATCAGCAAGAAGCATTATTTGTACTTATCACTACATGGATTTTTGGAGTGCAACTTTGTAGGATTTTAGCAAATTTGAAATTTATTGGCCAGGAATCAAATCTTTCTTGGCAGTCGACAGCACATGACTGTGGTGCAGAAATCAATTTCACCAATTTCCACACACAAAGGGTAGTCACAGCCGGGGTTTGTTATGTTTGTTATTCTTTTACATTCCCATTGGAGAAGGGACTGTGATTTCTATGTGGTAATCTGAGCAGATGTCACATTGAAGGTATCTTTATCCACAGTTATTAAAAGACCCTAAGTGTTGCTTCGGCTGGGTTTACTTAATAAGCACTCACTATTAATACTACACATGGGTTTCTCTGACTATCCTGCATAAATAACAAAATCATGGAGCCCTCTTCTGAAAACTCGCCTCTCCACTCCCCCTAAAACATTAAAGGGGGACTTACATGCACACAATAAAGCCTAGCATTAATGTTCCTGAGATGTTTTGTGGTACCACAAAAATGTCTGTTTTCTTAAGCCTAATAGATCTTGACAATAAACACATTTGAACACACTTTCTCACAATGGCAGCAGTGATAACGATAGACCTTATTCACAATGGCAGCCAATTATTATCCTTTCACATTGATGTCATGCTAATCAGCCCTATTATAATATTAGACTCATTGGCAAAATTCAAAGGAATATTTACCCTAAAATGATGCCAGGCACCATTTATGAATCAAAGGCTCCTATGAATATGAAACGTTCACATCCTCCCCTCTTTTAGATGTTTTACTTCACCAACCCCCCAAAACCTGTGTCCAGTTAAAACTCCCCACCCTCCCCTCCCTTTAACACCATCCCTATGGGTAAGGCAACTGACCATTACATATTGTGGGCTCAATGTTCACTGACCCTCCCCTCTCCAAGGTATTTTGCTCCACCTACCCCCCCCACCCTCTGCCTCTAACCCCCACCCTCCCCTCCCTCCCACACCATCCTTATGGGTAAGACAGGTGACCATTACATATTGTGGACTCACTGTTCACTGACCCTCCCCTCTCCTAGGCATTTTGCTCCACCTATCCCCTACCTTTGCCTCTAACTCCCCACCCTCCCCTCCCTACCACACCATCCCTATGGGTAAGGCAGGTGACCATTACATATGGACACAATGTTCACTGACCCTCCTTTCTCCAAGGCATTTTGCTCCACCTATCCCCCACCCTTGCCTCTAACTCCCCACCCTCCCCTCCCTACCACACCATCCCAATGGGTAAGACAGGTGACCATTTCATATTGCAGGCTCATTGTTAACAGCCGACCAAGCGATAAAGTGACCTTTTGTTCCACGCTTCGGGTATTCACAAGTTAAAAAGGTGTATTATGATGACAATAAACATGTTTGTATACACTTACTGACAATAGCAGCAATGATAACAATAATGACCACAATGAGAATGATCCACATCTGCAAGAAAGAAAGTAACAGTTACCCTAACATTTCAATCCTATAGCAAAGTGCCCAAAAGTGTGACCACTTGTTATTACACATTTTTTTTGTGCTGATTACCAAATAAAATGAGACTACTGTTTATTTTTCTACTGCTCTTTAACTAGCACTTCTCTCACATTCTTAAATGTTTGCTGTATTTTATGACAATATAATACATAGCTTGTCCTTCTTAATTTGTTAAATACAAAGCTTTAACAAGTGGGTGCATTGTACTGTGTATATATTATACAGACATTTTAATTCAAGTGACAAATGTTTCATTTTACTTTTATCACATGATCGAATTTGCACTTGAAGAGACATCTGAATAAGGGCAAGTGCCACTTACAGGAATTTCAAAACCATAGAAAAATTCAAATATCTACAAGCATTGAATGGGCCAGTCAGGGTCAACCACATAACAATTTCCAAAGGAGGGACACATGCAAGGCAGTTGCAATAAATGCAAGTATGACAAACCTTGCAGTTCTGCCACCACATCTTGCGCTTCAGTCTTGCAGCACTGTGCTCAAACTGTGATGCTCCAGCTTGCAACTGATCTGATGACAACAAAAAATAACAGTTTTTCATTTTTCATATTACTATCCAAAACTAAGTACATGTAACACGTAAGGAAAAGAAAATATTTCCCTTCCGATTATAACATGCCAATCAAATCAAATAATATAGAAACAGAATTTGGAGTGGAAATCACAAGTGGCCCTTATTTCCATTGTTTCCAGATAGGACTGGAATTTTTGTTTTTTGTGAAGGGAGGAAAACCCTTGAAGATGGGAAGACAGCCAACATCGACAGAAGCTGAGCTTCATGCAGAGTGTGTGAAGAATCAGTAATTTTTTTTCAGTTGGTTAAAGGTTCAAGTTAGAATAATAACAAGATTTAGCACTGAAATGGTCTGTTTTAAACTGCACACTACAGTCGTTAGCATTTCAAAGTAAGGATCTGATCTGAGAAGTACCAGACTCGATGTCTGTTCACAGTCTTTCACAATGCAAAAACTGACAGTAGAACCATCTGTTCCAAGAGTTCGCAATAGACCAAATAAAAGACTGGTTCATAACAAGCTGGTGTTCTAGAAATGCACTTTACATGTATCTATTTATTATGGGTAACAGATCCGATAAGCTTCAGCACACCCCCCAAGCAAACATGAAGTTAGGTAGATTCTGAATAGGAAACAAACTTTCGGCATACCTTTAATCAGAACAAACCATTTGAAGGATCTTTTATGTCCCAGCCATGTGTAGTCCTACTTTATATTCATAGCTTTCTTTTATTTAAATTATTTTTATATATTCAAACCGTTACAAGTTATTCTTAGTATTTTTCTTATTTGCAATCAAATTATTATCATTATTAATAGTTTAGTAGTGCCTTATTTTTGTAATGTACATAGTTTCAATTTTTAACATATTTCCAAATATCGCGCATTCTAGCCTTTTTTGGCAACAAAGTAATAAATTACACTATCAACAAAGTAACCATCTATTTCTACCTATCAAACATCTGTGTCAAAGATCACAGTAAAAAAAAGTGTGAAATTAGAGCACTGATCTGTAGTTTTCAGATGCTCAAACACTCAGTTACAAAAAAAAAATAACTTGGCAAGTTTAAAATGCATGGAATTGAGAAACTCTTCATTGCAGGACACGTCCAACCATTGATATTGTTTGCATGACAATGAAAATGGCACTTCTGCCCTTGAAAAACTTCTTTACAATTTCACAATATGTTTTGAAGTGAAAAAAAAATTTGCTTTTGTGATTTGAATCGCTGAAAAGAATTTTATTACAAATAATTTTGGTTTGATTCGCATCTCCGAAAAAAATTTCCTTGTAAAACATTTGCAAATCGGCTTTTATTAGTAAAAAAAGACACCCTTAAATTTCTCAAATTCCTTAAAATTTGGGATCACCTTTTGCACATTTCTTACAATATTTATACAGTTTTTGGATAAGTATTCAGTAATCTTGTCTTTGGGCTAAATGTAATTAAATAGCCTGTTTAACCACCTTAAAACTGTAACAGATAATTAACTTTTGGGAAATCATCAACGTCATTAGGGTCAATCACTTTATATAAGGGTTCTGAGATCAAAGCTAAAATTAACCTAAATGTATTGTTTGCTTTTTATGACAGCGTCTTGCAACAACAGATTTCTGAATTGTTTTATGTTTTCTTTGCCCCTTTTGGTTTATTCTCTCGTTCCTTCGGGTAGTAAATCACTGGTTTAGGAACAGCTTTTTGTACGAGTAAATAGAGAAAAAAACAAACACTAAGTTAAATTTCATTACCAGCGCGAGAGTCAAGTTCTGATAACTTCGCATCCCTTTCCAATACTTTGTCGACATTAACTTTCATAATGTCTACAACCTGCAAATCAAAATAAAACTAAATGAAATGTAATTGTAATAATCTATACAACGCAATAAAATCTCGTGAATAAAGTTAGCACTTGTGTTTCTCTTACGTCGTTGTCGCTATAAGTTACGTATGTGACAAATATCGAGGTTAGGATATTTGAACGAATAATTTTTCCAACACAACCGTCAAATTCGGTTTGTATTTTGTATTTTTTACTAAACTTATTAAACGTGAGAGAACTAAATTTACCTCATCTACTTGAGCCTGTGTCTGCTGTAGCCTTTTATTCGACCTGAAAGGAAAAGAAAACAGAATTTTACAATTTGTCGCTTCATTTTCAGTGAAGTATCGAAGGGTGCAGCAACAGAGAAAGACAGCGCGCCAAATTAACCAACAACTTGAACATAGAACCAACTATAATTGGAAAACATTGGACGGCACAGTGTACGATTATGAATAAAAAGGCAAGTTGTCCATACATTTTGACGATATGAACCACGTAAATATTCCGAACGACCACTGCAAATACAGGAATACTGCTTTCAAACTTCCCTTTCCTTCCAGATAAACTCGGCAGTGACGTCAGTCGCCTCGAGCCGAGCCGCGATCTACAAAACCCAGCGGAGCTTCCCATTAGCGCGAAATCGAGGCCGCCGGTTTTGGTAAACTCGATAAACTGCACGTGTGAAAACTTGCATCAGAAATATCGAGCAGAACTGGCGAAAATCGTTCGTATTTCTTCTAGATTTCCATTCCTTTTCTAATGTCCTGGTTGTTTGGAGTGAACAAGCCTCCCCCATCCGAGGAAGAACCTCCCCTTATCCCGGGGCCGCCCGGAGGAGGTGATCAAAGCGGAGGTGATGGCGGAGCAAAAGACGACACATCGGAGGGAAAAACTGCTCCTGTGTGGAGAAGTTTTGATCCTTCAGGGCTTGAACGGGCTGCCAAAGCTGCGAGGGAGCTTGAAAAATCACGTAAGTGTATAAAACAGTTTGTTTCTTATCTTGATTAAGTGATAGATGCAGACACAGTCTTTGATACACTACAATAAAAAATTATAATATTTATAAAACAGCTGATTTCAAATGATGTCGGCTTGTATGAGCAACGATATAACCCTTTCATCAAGTCCAACTAATTTTCACATTTGAATTTTTATTTTATAAAATGTTCCTAGTAGCTCCGTCAGCTTGCTCAACCCGCCTCCTTCCCTCTCCTCCCCTGTCCCCTGCCCCTCCCCCCCCCCCGGGCATTTGTCGGGCATTTTATAACTTACATACATACACACATAACTTTATTTAAACACGGTAAACATCAATTACAAACTAAGAAAGATAAAAACTGGTTTACATGTTAGACTACGAGTAGTCCCTCCTTTTTTCTCAGGGATAGTAGAGCGAGCGAAATGCAAGCGCGCGTGAAAATCACCCCACGCGAGAAAGGCGAGACGCGCGGCGGGGAGAGAGAAAAAGGAGAGACTACAGACAAAGCCCAAACTTTTGACCCTTCACGGTCGACTGATTTTGGAGTGTGAAGTTCGTATCGCCTTTCAAACCAATTAAGCGCATCCAATGAGATTCCTTGTCTCATTGAGCTGTCATTGCTCTTGTCATCAGTATTAAAACGGCGGGGGATGTTTATTACAAGACTAAGTTTAGTCGCGTGCAACGGACGAGAGGTGAAGTCTGTCGGTTGTGTTTTCTTGTGGTGTTGTGCTTGGAATTGTAGATTTGGACCTCATTTTAGCGTATATTGGCATGTAGATTTTTATGTAGGAAAGGTTTGAATTTCTTTAACTTTTCTCTCTGAAATACCGGACATGGCAGGATCTAAAATGATCTGTTGGCCGTGAATGCCCAGCTATTTTAGTTTTGTATTTACAGGATTTTAATTTTCAGGATCCAAGCTTTATAGCAGAGAGAGTTGAAGTTTGTCTCAGTCAAGGCTGTAATTTTTGCTTCCGTTCGCTACGCTTTATAGTGGGGCGGAGTTCCCTTTGCAATTTTGACAGTCTAGCGACTGCTTCATTCATGCATGGTTCATGCCACTATTTCATTCAGGCAAGACCATGGTTTTGGTTCTTCTCTCGAACCTCCTCAGTTGTCGGGTTTGTATTTGGACGCTCGCGTTCGCAGATGTTTGTGCCATGCTATACACTTGATAAATTAAACCTTTCCCAAATCTGGATGAAAGTATCGCAAGAACATCTTTCCCCGCCAACAGTGCCTCCACCGCTTGAGTCTGTTTCGGTTTCAGCGATGTTATATTTGGATTTTTTTCCAGACATGCCTGAAGTTTGGCAACCATTGACAGAAACTAAGTGTTGATAGCGGCTGGCATGTTTTTGACAGATGTTGACAGATTGCCATGGAAGAGCCAATCAGAGTTTTGAGTTGTGAGAGCAACTCATAAGTTCAAAAGTTTGGGCTTTGTCTGTAGTCTCTCCTTTTTCTCTCTCCGCGCCGCGCGTCTCGCCTTTCTCGCGTGGGGTGATTTTCACGCGCGCTCGCATTTCGCTCGCTCTACTATCCCTGAGGGAAAAGGAGGGACTACTTGTAGTCTATTTACATGTTTGCTGTGTGGGAGTATGAGGTGGACATTTTAGGCGATTGATTTCGTTATTAAACTTAAAACATCAATTACAAACTAAGAAAGATAAAAACTGGTTTACATGTTTGCCGTGTGGGAGTACAAGGTGGACATTAGGCAATTGATTTCGTTATTAAACTTTTTATATAAGATCTAATGGCTCTGACATTCTGTGGAAGATTATTCCACAACAGTGCCCCACTATAGCAAAAACGGCATTTTAAAAAATCTGTATGGGGCTTGGGCAGACAGAATTTGTTTTCCTTGTCTCTAAGTTCATAGTCTGTACTGAAAGGTGTAAACAGGATCTTCTACTTCTTCCATATTACCCCACCTCCTTCAGTGCTGAAGATTCTTGTGAGGGAGGAGTACCCTGGCAATACAAGTAACTGAAAATTTTTTAACTCCCACTGTTATCAACTCTCTCTATTGCATACATGTATTTAAAAGAGACAAACTATGGTTCTGAAAGTGTCTATCACAGTGGGAGTTGACTGTGTCCTACCATATTGGATGTGTTATACTCGTTCACCTTTAACTCTTGAACAAAATGCTCTTGCTCTTCAAAATTTGGCGCAGATGTGTACACACTGTAGTTTTAAACTCTCTACAAATCCATAAACATTATTGAAATCTTATTGTAATGCTCCTGAATTTTGATGACTTACAATGTAAGTGCAAACCAAGAATATGTACATGCATCAGTGGAGAATACCAAGTAAACACATTCATTTCAATGTTTAGATCACTCTAAAGAAGCTTTGGAGATGGCTCGGGTACAGGAAACCACAAAACAACTGGAACAACAGCGCAAAATTAAGGTATAAAAACATTAAAACAAGTAACATTGTTTGTGATGTAGGTTAGCTAGGACTCCATGATATTTTTTGTAGGCAGTTCTTGTGTTTTTTCTTTTTTCCACTGGTGAAGTGCAGGGTTCTATTTAGGATTTATCATTTGAGGGAGAAGTCCTGAGTGGCTGAAGGCCACAAGCTTCATGGGGAGGAGGGGGTCCGGGAGCATGCCACCCGGAAATTTTTTGAAATGAATATGCACTGGGATGCAATCTGGTGCATTTTGTGACACAATTTTGAGATAATGTTACAGTGGCATTTTGTTTTATTTTTTAGTCGTGATCACGTTCTGACAGTGACTTATTTATTTATTACAATTAACTCCGATATTTACTAACGTGAACAGAAGAGTTACCTGACATCTAATCAGGGCCTCTGATATTACGCGATAAAAAAATGGAAATTATGCGATTTTTTCGTGGCAAATTATGCGATAAGCAAGGACTATTATGCGGAAAAATATGCAAATTATGCGATTTTTTCTGGAACTTTTTTATGCATGTTTCACTAGGTTTCAGAGGAAAAAAGCGAAAATACCTGTTTTAAAACGGTGCTCACTATCTTTGTGGGACATTTTGAAGCTTTTAGCTATGAAGGAACATCCAAAACGAACGACAGAATCCAAGAAAAGAGTCCGTAAACGAGCGGCCATCTTGGTTATCCTTAGTAACCAGGCTAAATAAAACATGTGCTCAAGAAATTTACGCGGTTACCAAGCTTGTTGTGGCCAAGAACGAATGCAGTTTCGATCGAAAGTGGCGGTTTGTTTATTACAGGATAATTCAATAGAAAAAAACAAATTTTAGCTTGTTTCTTAGCTAAAGGGATAGTGTATCGTGTGGTTTGTTCACATTATGCGATTTTGTGTGATTTTCTACGAATTATGCGATTTTTCGTGAATTATGCGATCAGATGCGATTTGAGGCCGATTATGCGAAATCGCACCATCGCGTAATATCAGAGGCCCTGTCTAATTGCACAAATATTTATACATACTCATTGTTAGTAAGTGAATAACATAAATAAACTCAACAATGGCACTTCTCCATCTCTTACCAATGGTCGTAACAACTGCAAAATTCTAGATAACGTAACTGTAAACCGCGTAAATAATAACTGATGTGTAAAGTTAACTGACGCGGTAGATGTGACTGTTAACTGACAACATGCAATGTCTAATCGCGTGTGAAAACAAACACTGGAAAACAAATCATGGCAATTGAAAATTTCCCTGATCAACTTGAGGATCTAAATGTATTTTCCTTCTCCAAAAAGTTCAATATAATTGAATTACAAACTACGCCAATTTGCGCTTCTTTACACGTTTATAATGATCTACCAATGACTCCAGGACATCATATGACAACTGGCCAGCAGTTTGTAATGCTTCATGTGCACTGACCTTTGGATGATTTTTCCGATGTAGTTACTTATAATTTTATACTCTAATGATAACAATATTTTTTTGGGGGGGTAGCTGGGAGTTTGGGGGGGAGCTTCTACCCCTCAAATACCCTGGATGGAACCCTGGAAGGAAAGCATCAGCTATTTTTTATAATTATTGTTACACATGTAGTATTACATGCACATGTGTGTGTCCCTAGCTAATTCTCTGTCATTTTAGGAGTTTGAAGCAAATATTGAAGCCATGAAGTTGGACAAAACAAGAGTGGAACAGGAAGAAAAAAGAAAAACCCTTGCTGCAGAAACTCAACAACATCAACAGGTATATAAGACAATATATACCTAGGGAACCTGCCAGCATATTAGTGCCCTCAAACTTCTACATGTATGAAGATCAAAGGGGGCTCTGCTAGCAGGGTAATATACTAAGGGGGTCCTACATACTACTGTTTTGTTTTGTTTTTGCAGCCGGAATTGAGTAATTTATTTTTATAGTTAATAATGTATTATTAACTTAAAAGCTAGTAATTGTTTTTTTCTTTTTAGCGTGCTCAATACCAAGATCAGTTAGCCAGAAAGCGCTATGATGATCAGCTCACACAACAGGTAACAGCCTGGCACATTTAGGTATTACCCCTGGCCTGGCTGGTTGAAGGTCAATCAACACTACACTGTAACCCAAGATTAAAAGATAACCAAAGATTTAATTGCCTTCCTTGAAATGATTTTCATAAGCAAAATAATCTTCATCTACAACATGTAAGGGTGAAGAAATGTCAAACCGAAACTGAGCGGAAAAAAAATATTGGAGAAAAATATTGATTCCAACAGTTGATGCTAAACCTGAAATACATGTAGCTAGCATAATCTTAACATCCGAGTCTAGAGGTCTATGCTACATGCTGTATGAATAGACTATCATTATCAATAGCAGTTCATGTACAGTATGTACTTTTACAGCCTCTAGCTAACATTGGATTATTTTCTCAGCGACGTATGAATGAAGACAATTTGGCTAAACAGGAGGAATCAGTCAGGAAGCAAGAGGCTATGAAACGAGGTAACTTTTTGTGGTCTATTATTATCATACACTGTATGCAGCTGTCCTGAGCTTGAGCTGGTTTTTGGTGGTTATAGCCTACACTGTACCTACATCATCTTTGGATAAATTTCTAAATAGGTCATTAAAGTATGTTCAAACATGGTGTCGTAAAAAGGGTTGTTGTTGTTCATCGTGGTGAACACACTAGTTATAAGAAGTATTTTTCGTTTGTCTCACGATGTAGTCACTTCCGATGTGGATCGCGACATTTCGACTGCATACTGCTAGTTTTCTTCAGGCGATGGGGTCGACTGGTTACGCGTCACCTTATAAAGCACGATGCTCTGCTGTGATTGGTTGGTTTTCAACAGCTGTGACTGGCGCATTTTTGATCCTCGTTGTTTCGGCGAATTGCTCCCTCGGCGGTCCGTAGTTGTACGGCTCTCCTGTTGTTGTGTTTCTTGATCGTGGGCATCCATGCTTCTGGAATTTCTATTCCACTGTCCCTGTTGATGTTGTTAGGGTTAAGTCTTATGTGGATCGCCTCTTTGACCCTACGTGTGTACCAATGAGGATCACGATCAATAAACTTTACTTCATTCCAAAGCGGGTGGTGTCCGGTGTTGTTGGCGTGCTCTGAAACGGCGGAGGTCTGGGTACGGGCGAATCGGATGTCTCGGTCATGCTCTTTTATTCTGTCTTGCATAGGTCTTCCAGTCTCGCCGATATAAACTTTACCGCATTCACAGGGAATTCTGTAAACCACGCCATCTTGTTTAGTCTGGTCAACAGCGTCTTTAGGCCGTACTAGGTGTGATCTAAGTGTAGTCTCCAACTTGAAAACAGCGCTACGCCTTGTTGTTGTAGGCAGCGGCAAAGTTGTTCGGACAGACCTTTGACATAAGGTAAAACCGCAGTAGATTTGAACTCGGTCGTGGGCTCAGCACTGGTGTTGGGTTTTCTGGTCTTGGTAAGTTTCTGCAAGAAAGAAAAAGGATAACCATTAGAAACAAGAACAGATGATAGATGTTTTTTCTCTTTGGAGATAACAGAGGGTTATGTTTGAGGTATGTTTGAGTCTTTGACGTCACTTTCTCCCGTTCGCAACCAAGCCTCAGAACAAGGTTAATTAATGGCGGCCGCAAATTCTCGGAAATAAATGTTAAAATAAAATGACTTCTGATGTTCGTAATGAATTGAAATTTGGCAAGATGAGTAAAAAGTCTAATTGTACACGCAAATGTAAAAAAAGGAAAATCAAAAATTTGATCACAGTGGCACTTTAACCTTGAAATCTCACCGTTTTCCCCAATGAATTACAACCTCAATCAGATACAGTATTATAAAGGTGACAGGCCAGACACAACTCGACCCTCTAGTCGCAAAATGTATAAAGAAGCCTTTAGAATATACATGTAGCTTTCCCATGAGAAGGTCTGCGATGATGAACACAAATGAGCGCCACATAATTACGGTACTTGTTTGTCTAATTTGTGTTAATTAATGCTAAAAGAGTACTAATTATGGCAGTTTGCACTCTGCTTGGTATTGTTAGCATTGAGATTCCTTTGTTTCAAAATATTTCACTATTCACTAATCTCACTATTTGGGACCCAAATCTCAAGATTTTTTTGGGATAAATTTTGGAGACCTCAAGATATCAGGGTTTTAATGTTGGAAGGTCTGTGAGCATGAGCATTAGTGGGGCTGGGAAGCTGTACAGCACCGCTAGTAAAGTGTACAGCCTCGCATGTTAAAATTTAAAACAATTTTGTCTCCAAATTGTTATTGGTCATACCGTCTACATGCAAGTTAGGTCGGGCCGGATGTGAAAATATTTGGCACATGGACCTCGCTGTGCTTGGTCTGTACACCATGACCTCAAGCCAAATATTTTCCCATCCTGTCCTCCCACTCAGTCAATAAGTGTATACATGTAGTATTCTTTCCTTTACAAAAGTGGTCCTGCAGCAGGTTGTTTCTCTGCAATTTACCTTGACATTCTGAAGTAAGCAGATTTTAAAAAACTGTAGACCTATTTCATGCAATTTAAATGGCAGCTGATAAATTATTCTTTTTTAATCATGCTAGTCAGCCTGATCATGACCAGCCTTGTTAGCATGTGCAAAATTCAAAAGAATTTTTACTCTAAAATGAGGCTAGTAAGCCTAATGAACATACATATAAAAGAATAATAATTTGGCCGCCATTTATTAAAAAGGTCTATTTCTTGTACAAATTGGTACTGTAACGAAATGTGTTAGCTACATTGTATTTTCTGTGTGCGAGCTAGAGGAAGACGGTTATTTTAAAAAAATAAAATAGTTAACCATTAATGTAGTCGTATACGTAGTAAGATGTCGTTAAGTGGTATCTATGCTTAATGGTGGGATATAAAAAGGGGACTATGCATTGTAACGGTGGCACAACACGGGGACACAACACAGAACTACACGTAGTTGTGCACTCGAACCTAGTTTAAAAAATAAAGACTGTTTCACTGTTGGTTGTGGTCTTTCTCCTCCTGTTACAGTACTTATGAATTGTGTGTTGACTTTCAGGTACTATTGAATATGAAGCTGAGTTAAAACATACAAACGAAATGAAAAGGCTTGAAGCTGAACTAAGAGGAAAGTGAGGGAAAGCTTTTGTTTGTTCCTTATATGAGTGATGAAAGTTTCAATTTACAAAACTAAATGTAAAAATTTTTAAGACCTGTGATGAAAATCAACAGGAAAATACCAATTATTAGAGGTCCAAAATGCAAGAATCCCTTCAAGTTTGCTTGTGACTTCACATTTGTTTGTAAAACTTGTAGTGACCAATCATACTCTTTAAATATACATGTGATAACAAAGTAACGTTTCTGTATTTCAGAGCCAAGATAGAACGTGAAAACAAGGACATACGTCTGGAAAAGATTAGAGTAAAGGCTGCCGAGCAAAGAGAAACTGTCTTGCAGTCAATCAAGTGAGTCATCGTAATAATCCTTGTGTCTTCAGGTTGATTGCTGTTTCTTCTCTCCAATTCCTGCTCCCTAATCCCTCTTCTCTCCCTGTCTTACAGTCAAACCGGATGTTCATTTGATGGCAACTTTGCAAACTTCCGCCGCAACATTAGTATTTTGATTGACAGTTTGCTTCGAGCAAGTTGGAAGTTACGCGAGCAAGTTGCAACTTTCGCGAGCAAGTTGCTATTTCAAACTTGTTGTCAGTTACAAATTGCGAATTTTGTGAAAACACGTCCTTCTTCAGTTATGGCTCACGTACATCGCAATAATACCACCTCGGTTGAGAAAAGAGAGAGAATAATGGTCGTCTGGTGTAAAACAAGAACAAATCGCACGCATTGTTGGATTATCAAGGCAAACTGTATCCAATATTGTAAACAGATTTTTACAACACGAGACGTATTTTCCCGGTAAACCTGGCTGAGAGGAACGAACAGTTTCTACTCCTGACATCATAGAGTTTGTGGAATACTGCAAGGTAACCAAACCAAGTACTTTCAATTCAGAAATCCGGCAACTGACAGCAAGATTGAAATAGGAACGTGCTCGCGAAAGTTGCAACTTGCTTGCACAACTTCCAACTTGCTCGAAGCAAACTGTCAATCAAAATACCAATGTTGCGGCAGAAGTTTGCAAAGTTGTCATCAAAAGAACATCCGGTTTGACTGTAACCCATTTCAATTCTCCCCCAGTTCCTTTCCTCTTCTTTCTGTCTACTGGTTTCTGTACCCTGGTTCCCATCCCTTTCTCCTTCTTTCCCAGTCTCCACCACTTTTCTCAAATCCCAATCCCCACCCTCTTCTTACCTCCCCCCATCCTTCTTCTCTTCCCCCTTCTTTCCTAGTCCCCCCCTCTTCTCACCTCCCTCCCACCTCTTCCTTCCCCCTATATCTCTCATTCCCCATTCATTCCTAGTCCCCCTTTCTTTCCCAGTCCCCATGCCATTCTGGGTTATCACATCCCTGTCTAGAGATAAGCTAATTTTGTTAGTTATTGAAAGCCTAACAATAGCATCTTCAAAAAGAACTGAGTACTGTTTTGCATAGATTTCATTTGAAAGGTAACACTTCAGGATTTCGTCCACTGTAAGCTAATTTTGTTAGTTATTGAAAGCCTAACAATAGCACCTTCAAAAAGAACAGTACTGTTTTGCATAGATTTCATTTGAAAGGTAACACTTCAGGATTTCGTCCACAGACACAATTTGAACAAGGACCGAAAGACCGCAAACAAAAATGCTGCTGGAGTATGTAGGATCTATAGAAGATCTGATCAGCCAAAAATAGCAATACAAACAACATGAGCAAAGCTGATACTACGTAGAACATTTAACGCGACAACAGCATGATAGAGTTCAAACTGATCAGATCTTCTATAGATCCTACGTACTCCAGCAGCATTTTCGTTCACGGTCCTTTGCTTCTTGTTCTACTATTGTATTATTTGGGACTGTAGGTCTTTTCAGATCCGACAATGCTGCTCATTTTTTAAGACCTTTTAACATGGTATTAGCCACATATTCGCTGAGGGATGGTTTATGCCTATCCTCACTTTATCGCGACAACGACATGATATTTCAAATTCTTTGCCTATTACTCATGGTCACGCACCTCTGTGATGTGGGTCAATTGGCAAACATTTGCCAATTGTTGCCATCACCATGTGCGATTTGGTAGAGAATTGGCGATCGGTTAGTTTTTCTATCTTTTTGCTGCTACACCGTGCTGACGAGACCCAACCAGGTCGAAACAGCTGTCCACGGTTGCATTTTGGCTTTCAGTTTGAACTCTATCATGTCGTTGTCGTGTTAAAATGTTCTACGTAGTATCAGCTTTTCTCATGTTGTTTGTACAATTTGAACCACCTTGTACAGCACAATAGATATAAGGACCACAAGAAAGTACATGTAAGGTCTGGTCTTGGCCGTCATGTCTCTCTCTACCCAGGTGCATAAATTGCTGGGGATGACCCATCCAGGGGGGAGTAGCAATACTCCTAGTTGCCGCATGCTATGGAAACTCAGTTAAGCTCCAGCCAAGTGGGTCACCTGTGGCTCAAGTGCAGCTTTATCTTTTTTCCTGTTCACATTCTATTTGGAGGCGTGGTGGTGTAGTGCTTAGCACGTCGGACTTTCAACCTGAAGGTCGGTGGTTCAAGGCCTGGTCTCTGCTGTCGTGTTGTTTCCTTAGACAAGAAACTTTACTCCATGTTGTCTCTCTCCACCCTGGTGTATAAATGGGTACCAGCAACATAATGCTGGGGGGTAACCTTGCGATGGACTAGCATCCCATCCAGGGGGGTGTACATGTAGTAATACTCTCAGTCACTTCATGCTACAGAAACCTGGTTATAAGCTCTGGCAGTTGTGAGCCACTAGGCTTGTGAAGACTTTACCTAACGTTCTATTAATTTTCTGCAGGACAGCAGGAAGCATCCTAGGAGCAGGATTTGATGCTTTCATCTCAGACTGGGACAAGATCTCAGCCACGGTAAGTTATGAACTAAAGGATCCCTAATGCCTTCCAGCCCCAAGCTTGAGAATATTTTTAATTATTATTTTCTCCTCTTTAATTTTCATTTCTCTCTTTGAACATCAATAGTGAGAACTTGGTTTGTCACTGAATACTATTTTTTTTATGACATCTTTATTGACACTCACAAATTACAGCTACATGTACATGTACATCAGAAACATATCTGCAACATTAAAAACATATCTACAACAAATTATTCGTACATATATGTTATATAAATACAATAATATAATCATATAAGAAGGTTGCTTGATCAAATTAGGACAAGGAGCTTCAAATAGTACTAGTGTTCAGAGTATAGATCTTCCAACTCGTATTTAATTGTTATTTTGTTAATAAAGTCGTTCAATAACAGGGAGTTGCAATGTAGCTTGTTGGTATAAATATAATAACGCATGAACAACAGGTCACTGTTGATTTTCTTTTCTCATCACGTACCTGCCCTTGAGAAGAAATTAGATTGTGATTTATCTTGGACATTTGAGGTGGCTCACAATAGTTTCTAGTAATTTCCAGTACTTATGCACATCGGTGGATCAAAACTACCACTCAATCTTTATTGGTTGATGCTACAATAATGGTATCAAAGAAATTCCCAGTCATTGTTGAACAAGTTGTGGTTATTGTCATGACATAACAGGTTACCATAGTAACAATATAACCTATTAAATGCACCTTTAAGTTTAGCTTTTAAGTGCTTGTCACTTAAAACAGGATGACATCTCTGTGTCCCCCCTTTTTTATCTTGTGAATATATTGTGAATCATTTAGTGAGATATAGTACATATATATGGAAACAGATATGCAAATTTTCACTCGTAATGTAAACTTTTTTAATTCTCCAGTGTATTAAGTGTTAAAAGATGATTGCTATAGTAAACTTAATTATTTTAATTCCCCAGTGTAATTACGTCATCCAGATGTCTAGACAGTCTCATTTCACACATTGCATATTTATGTCACGCTTAGATGTTTTGGTTGTTTTAAATCTTTTTTACTCTTCAATTCTTTGACTTCAAACTCAGTATGGAAAATTAAAACTGATCTGTGGACTTAACCTTACGTTGTTTTGTATGCACAAGGTGGTTCCCTTTGATTATTATCCGTGTTAAACCAGATTACCGGTTAGCTCTGGCCATGTCTCAGATAGACTTTCAATAAAGTCATCTTGTATTTATAGCCTGCTGGACGAAGGACTTTTCACACTAGTCTTGATTGGTGCCATTTTTAGCGACCCAAAAATGGGTTGCTGCACTTAGACCAATCAGAGTAGCCCAGAGTAGCCCTTCGGGACAGAACTGTCAATCACAAGGTATTAGGTGCAATGAAACGTAACTTGTGGTTGAAATTCAACAATGGGGTTGGTTGCAAAACAATAATCGATGACATTGACAAGTCACGCCACTCCCCATTTTTGGTGCAAAACGCAAATGAAAACCCCTCAAGCAAGACAAGTTGACCTCTCGTGACTTCGTCTCTCGCTCAGCTGCTTCGCAGCCTCAAAAGCTCGCTTTACTGTGAAACTCGTGAGGTCGACTTGTGGCAAGTCTATGTCTCAGATTATGGACTTGGTAGTAAACCTCAGACAAAGGAAAATTAAAACTTAAATCTGGTTTGAATATTTCCAAACCAAAGAAAAATCTGAACTGCAACATATGTGACTTTACCATGAGGAGAAGATTAACAATATTTTTATCCTTTTGGTATTTTTAAAGTTTTATTTGATATTTTTTTTAGGCTGCCGGTTTGACTCTGCTGGCCCTTGGAGTCTACACTGCCAAATATGGAACTGGAGTTGGTGCAAGGTTTGTTAACTCTTTTGTATTCTCTCTGGCTCTTGCAGAATCCCAGTCTTTATAAGCCTCTCTCTCTGGGCATTTTTACTCAATATCTTTATAACAAGAGGCTCCAAGTAGCCTATACTCAGATGTATACATTTTATGGTATATTTATTTAGTTATTTATTTATTTATTTACTCAACTTTAATTATACAGATCTTAACATACTATACAAATTAAAGATAAAGTAACAATTAAAATAAATATGAAAAAACAAGATCTGAATAATTAGGTCAGTTTATACACAATACAAAGATTCCTTATAAAAATAAACTGCCTTAACGTAGCTCAAATAGTAAAATATCATATTTTAAACAAGATAAGAAGATGTCTGACATGGAGAAGAGTTACTCCTTTCATTCAGTCATTGTTCCTGCAAACCATGTTGTTACTACTGAATGTTTTATAAATGAACTGGCTGCACCACAAGGAAGCCAGTGATTCTTATGTGTGTCATATAATTTATACCTAACACGAATGTTATAATGAGGGTTGTAGGAGACAGTTTTGTGACACTTCAGTAACGCTGTTTTGCTGGCGTTATTGTTTAGCACCAGAAGTGAGAGTAGTTGGAATGCAAGAAACTGGAAGTGTATATGGCAAAGCTATGAACCTGAAGTGCACAACTGTGACATGAGAAAAACAGAAGGCAAATATGCCACTCTACGCATGAGTAATAAGCTTACATGTACATGTATATGTGATTTGATTTTGTTCAGGCTCTTGCAGAATCCCATTTTTCTCTCTCTCTGGTTCATAAGCAAAGTGAGCTAAGCTGGTCTTTAGCTGGTCTGTAATGTGTTTACTCATGCGTGAAGCAGCATGAGGTAAGGTTTCAGCTCCATTTTTCTTGTTATTATCATTATTATTTTTATTTTTTGTGTCACGATTTTGCATGCAAATTTATGCACGCATATTTTAACTTTAAACTTCTGGTTTAGTGACTTCCAGCTACTCTCACTTCCGGCAAAACAGCGTCACTGAAGTGTCACGACAGCGTCTCCTACAACCCTACATACATTACTATGTTCACGTTCAGTTTTTATAAGACTTAGAAGAATCACTGGCTTCATTGTGGTACAGCCTCCATTTCCAAAACATTCAATAGTAAACAACGTGGTTTGCAGGAACGATGACTGAATGAAAGGAGTAACTCTTCTCCATGTTGGACATCTTATCTTGTTTAAAATATATCATAAAACTTTCTTATGCATGCGCATGAGTATAGGCTGCTTGGAGCCTCTTGTTACTAAAAAATCACAGATAACTTTCTTGTTTCATGGTAAGTGCATATGTGGCTGACATGTACTGTGGACGAGTCTTGCATGTGGGTAAAACGTAATGTACATGACTGCTGCCGTACGTTACTGCTGCCTAGTTAGCTCAATTTTTATATATATAAGTCATTAGTTTCATTTCATGTACACTGTGGTATTTAGATGGCTAACTTCTTTTTGCATTGCAGATTTATTGAATCACGCTTAGGGAAACCAAGTCTTGTTCGTGACACCTCAAGGCTAAGTGTATTTGGAGCAGTAAGACACCCTGTTCAGGTAAACACACCTTGAAAATAATGTTATATAATTTATTTATTTTCTTCTTTATCTCTGGAACTTACAAGTTTGTACAAAGAATGCATACTTTGTTTTTTGTTCAGACATTTAGAAAGATGTTTGTCAATTATGAAGACTCGTTACAAGGAATAATTTTAAAAGTAAGTATAGTCCATCTGCCTGCACTTATTGCAGTTTCCGTAGCATGAAATAACTGGGAGTATTGCTCACCCTAGATGAAATGCTTGTCCATCACAAGGTTATCCCCAGCATTTTGTTTAGTACTTATTTTTATTAAAGAACTGAACTACATGTAGTTGAGATAGCTGATAACTAAAATCAGCCAATCAGAATTCCTATTTTGCAGTCTGATAAGTGTGAGACCAGGTAATTTTTTTTTAAGATCCTGTGCAAGTTTTTCCAAGTCATGTGAATAAGATTAATCTGTTATTGATCACGCATGCCATAGGGACCGTACTGGGAGGATATTGGCCGTCGGTCTTGACAGTACAGATCGAGTGCAGTACTGTCAACAAGTAAGGGCAGATATTCTCCCTGTATGGTCCCGAGCAAGTGTAGAACTTTTTTCAAATGTGGTTCAAATTTTTCTTAGGTTTGAATTTTTTAAAACTACATGTACTTCAATTTTTTTTCCATTTGTCTCGGGTTCATTATCATCATCTGAGACAAATGATAACAAAAATCAAACTGGTTTGAAAATTTTCAAACCAAAGAAAAATTTGAACCATTTGAAAAATTTGAACATATATACATGTATGTTGCAGGTAAAATCTTTTATCAGGTTAGTATTTAATCTATGTTGTGTACTCAGTGTTCAATTCAGGTAAGCTAACCCTAACCTAGCACAAAGCTAACTGTCACCCATAGCACAATACATGTACAGTGTACATGTAGGTAGTGGTGTAATGGTTAGCTTTGTGTTAGAGTTAGCTAGAGTTAGCTTTGTGTTAGAGTTAGCTAAGGTTAGCTTTGTGTTAGTTCGTTTTGTGTTAGAGTTAGCTAGGGTTAGCTTTGTGTTAGAGTTAGCTAGGTTTATCTTAGTATTAGAGTTAGCTAGGATTAGCCTTGTATTAGAGTTAGCTAGGGTTAGTTTTGTGTCAGAGTTAGCTAGAGTTAGCTTTGTGTTAGAGCTACAATCTCGGACAGAACTGTTGAGACACTTAGACAAATTGTGAGCATTTCTTAGCATTTGAAAGGAATTATCATATCTACCTCCCCCTACCCCCCACAAAACAATGTTGTACATACTCAAAAAGTGTCCCTGGCCTCTGAGCAACCCTTCGAAAGCAACATTGAACGGAGGAGGGAGAGGAGGGCTTCGATAAATGTGATTTTTGACAGGACATTAGACTAACGGTTGTCTTGTGCACGGAAACACTACTGTCTCAACGAGTTCTGTCCAAGATTGTAGCTAGGGTGAGTTTTGTGTTAGAGTTAGCTAGGGTTAGCTTTGTGTTAGAGTTAGCTAGGGTTAGCTTTGTGTTAGAGTTAGCTAGGGTTAGCTTTGTGTTAGAGTTAGCTAGGATTAGCCTTGTATTAGAGTTAGCTAGGATTAGCCTTGTATTAGAGTTAGCTAGGGTTAGCTTTGTGTTAGAGTTAGCTAGGGTTAGCTTTGTGTTAGAGTTAGCTTAGTATTACAGTTACATTGTAGCTAGGATTAACCTTGTATTAGAGTTAGCTAGGGTTAGCTTTGTGTTAGAGTTAGCTAAGGTTAGCTTTGTGTTAGAGTTAGCTAGGGTTAGCTTTGTGTTAGAGTTAGCTAGGGTTAGCTTTGTGTTAAGAGTTAAGGGTTAGGGTTAGCTTTGTGTTAGAGTTAGGGGTTAGGGTTAGCTTACCTACATGTAGATTGAATACTGATCTAACCTGCGACCAGATTTCACTTGCAACGTATACACCATGCTGGAGAGAGACTATATCATGCTGTATACTGAATGTTGAGTAGTTTGTTGTCTAAGAAAGCAACTTGACAGCAGAGAGTAGGCTTGAATCACTGACTTTCAGATGGAATGTCCAAAACCCTAACCACTACTTCAACACCATTGCTCCGTAGCCTGTGAGGGAAGACATTTTTCCAGCTTTTGTACACACGTTGCAAAAGGTGAAACAAGAGCTAGAGAAAAAAACATCTGCTCTCAAAGACTGTACCTCCACATGTTGTATGAACCTTGAAGGAAATCTTGCAAAAATTTAAGGCAGATGTGCATCTTTAATTTTATTGCAGCCTTCCCTCGAAACTCGACTCCAAGAAGTTAGCAAAGCAACAGCGAATACAAAGAAGAACAAAGGGCTTTACAGAAATCTGCTGTTTTATGGGCCGCCGGGAACAGGAAAAACCATGTTTGCAAAGGTGATAGCAATTATTGTTTTCAATTCCAGGAATTGTTGTGATTAAGAGTACGTCACTTAATGGTCATAAAAATTTGCAAGAAAGTGAATTTTGAAAACACAGAAGTCCACACAGTAGGACTTCATTGCTAGCAGATCTTTCTAGAAAAAATCTGAAGATCAAAGGGGACTCTGCTTGTAGGGTATTCACTGTGAATGCCAATACATGTATAATGTCATGGAGCACATCTTGTTCCATTGGACAGCAGTTTTGAAAATTCGTTTGGACGAAAGGCCTAACCCTTAAAAACAAAAGTTACTGTTTTCATGTAAAAATGACCGAAAAATGCGAACTTGTTGAGGAGACTTATCATGCCTTCTCTGAAGTCCATCAATATTCGGGAGCTTAAGCTACCACGACGGCGACGGCAGCGAGAACGGCACAAAACAACGGGTTTAATGAGCAAAAACAATGCCTCTGCACGTGCGTTTTACATTTTAGTACATTTCTTTGCCGTTCTCAGCAAAACAACAACGTCAAATAATCAAATTATAGGTTTTGTGGAGAATGTGAACACACGACGGTAAATTTTCCTTTCTCAATTTGAACCGGAAAGCCATCCTTTCAAATTCAGCACCTGGACAATCCAGTCACATTAGACAAACTAAACAAATCCGAGCAACTGCAAAGTAGTTTAAAATAGCACGAATCCTTTTTTCCTTGGCATTGCCGTCGTCGTTGCTTAAGCTCACTAATGTTGATAGTTATGATGATAACAAAGATGACTGCTGCAACGACAACAATCACGAAAGTGATGGTGGTCAGTCTTTTGTCCTAAAGTGTTCGTAAGTAATATATCAAATACGAGGAAAAGTGTCTCATCTGGATATCCAAACACTGAGAAGTGAGTTGAAAAAACCAGGCACCTGGAAATCTGATGAAACACTCTCTGGAGTGTTGGTATTGCTTCTCAAACTTTTAATAAATTTTGGAGAAATTCAAAGCAAAAGTTCGCCAAATTTTATGGTAATTACTGTCACATATCCGTGCCTTCTTCACGGACAATGATTTTCCTTTTGTTTTCTCTTCACGATGCATTAATAGCTTTGAGAAGCAATATTTCAAAAATTAGTATGAGTGTGTTTTCGGCTTTCCAAACAATCAAAAGCTATAAGATCCATTTTTTTATATATATTACTACAATGATTCATTTTGTAGAGCCTCGCCAAGCACTCTGGTATGGACTATGGGATCATGACTGGGGGAGACATAGTACCCATGGGAAAAGAGGGAGTAACAGCCATGCACAAAGTGTTTGATTGGGCCGAGACGTCAAGGAGAGGGTGAGAAATCTGTGCAATACATCCTTTTAAGTTTGTTTGCAGCCATATTGGTAGCCTGTGCGCAGTGGATGGATGACCATGGATGTACACAGGTTACCACGTAAAATACAATGCAGTCGAACTTCTATGGTCACCCTTGGACAGAATGTTTCCGCAATGGCCGTCATGGGTAGTTACTCAATAAGACGATTTGCGTGAATGGAATAGAAGATTTTAAAAGAAAACGTGGATGATTTAAGAAATTTTCCGTTTGTTCCGTTAGTAATCTGTAATTAGAGACGTTTTCAGTTGAGTGTTGTAAAACCAAAGTAATTTTTAGCCAATCACAACAGATGCATACAAACCAATCAGAACTGAAATCATATACATGTAGCCGCCTCCAAGCGCGGGAAAACACGTGCGAGTAAGTTACAATATTGGTTTTGGCTTTGCTTCTGATTGGTTGAGAAAGTTGCATGAGATTTTTTTAGCCAATCACAAGAGGTGTAGACTCCACCGAAGAGATTCTTTGCGACCTGTTCTGCTTTCGAAATGAACTGAATAGTACGCATGTATACCGTCCATTCTGCTTCCGATAGTAGAATGAATGAAATATGATTAGGCAGATTTAACCACAGCTCCAGTTTTGCCACGGCTTTTGCCAAGTTGTGGAGCAGTGTTTTAAGTGTCAAATTAACTTTTTTTCTTTTATGCTGTGATCAATAACTTCTCCATCCTCGAAGACCCAGGGGTAATTAGTTGGGGCGCGACCAAAATCGGCATAACCGTTCTTGTAGCCTCCCTCGCGCGCCCTTCGCGTTCTCGCGCGCCCGAATTTTCCCCTTTCCCCTTCCTCTTCCCCTTAGAACGCCTGCCATGCAGGCTACCGTTCTTGAAAACTTATGCCGATTTTCTTCGCGCCCCAACTAATTACCCCTGGGTCTCCGAGGATGTAACTTCTCATGATCAACTCTTTTCTTCCCTGTTCCTCCGTTTTGTAGGCTTTTACTATTTGTAGATGAAGCGGATGCGTTCCTGCGGAAACGTAATCAGGTAACAAGAATAGAAGTGAACCGGCATGTTTCTATCTTGTGAACAGGCCTTCTGGGCGAAAAGAAAGGCTGGGAGCGAAGCGAGCCGAAGGAAAACTTTCTGTCTCCCCAGTTTTCCCTTGGCTCGCTTCGCTCTCGATTTTTCCTGTCTTTTCGCCCTGTCTTTTTTCCCTTTCTTTTCGCCCTTATTTCCCTAACCAGAAGGCCTGTTCACAGGCTGACATGTTTATCCTGTTTTTGAATCCCTATGGCTTAATATTCACTGAAAGAGATTTTACTGGTCCCTTAGGAGAGGATGAGCGAGGACCTTCGAAGTACACTCAACGCTTTCCTCTATAGAACCGGAGAATCTTCACGCAAGTACGAACTTTACTTTAATATTTGTATTATACCGATGGTTGTTTTAAAGGGAATGTTACACGAGACGATTTTAACGCGCTAAAAATCATTACCTTGTAATATTGCGCGAACCTTGTGGCAATCTTCAAAAACGTCCAGCAAATTGCCGTTAAAAAAAAGTTGCGTTAAAAATAGTCCGTGCACTATGTTACATGGGACGCGTCAAAAATCTTGTGGCCGTTGTAAGAAAAGAGTTGTTCGGTTCGACGAAGTAGTTTAAACTTTAATCCCTAACCTAAAGCGAATAATGCATGATGTTGCAACTTGGTGAATGAGTAGAAAACACATTCGACATTTGTAAACGATTGGCTGTCTTATGTACCCTATTCTCCATCCCCCCCCCCCCCCCCTTCCTCTTATAATCCCGGCCCCTCTTTTTTTGGAGCACGAAATTTATTATGTCCCACCTCCTTTGAAGCCCCCAACATTTGCCCCTCATTCTTTCAACTGAAACAATAAACATGCTTGACCGGGATTCGAATCGAAGGTCATGGATTCAAATCTTGTTCAAGGTTTTAGGCTTTACTCGCCGTTGCATTAATTGCGTTCATGACTGCAAGGATAATTTCATTTTAAAATTTACATTGTATTAATGTGTGCTTGTGATGTGTCTTTTTCCCCCCTTTTTATTTGTGTAGGTTTATGTTGGTCCTTGCCAGTAACCAGCCAGACCAATTTGACTGGGCGATCAATGACAGGTTAGACGAGATGGTCGAGTTTGGTCTGCCATCGCTCGAAGAAAGAGTGAGACTAGTCCGTCAGTATTTTGAAGAACACGTCTTGAAGGCGGCCACCACTGGATCTCGGACCAGGTAAGTTATGAATAGAAAACCTGACAAGTCAGAGAACCCTCTGCCCTCATAAAGTGGCGTTTACAAGGACGATTTTGTATGCAATTTTTTGAGGCGGAGTTAGCCGGGATTTTAGTGTTTTTTAGACTGCAAACCCGTTCTGTAAGTTCAAGAAAATGTCTCGGTTATTTCATTTCACTACTACCTGCACGTGCCCGACACCCTGAATCGCCAGGGAGTTTTCCATCCTTTTTGAGCGTTCACTCCCACTCTATGGCTTATGTAAAATTTTTGCTCCCAGAAACTTAGAGAGTAAATGGTACTTCAAAAAACAATAAGTATGCTATAATGATCTAAAAGTGTATAATTTACTGCGAATGTTTAATTTCTACGATGGATTAAATAGGAAATTCAGGGACCCCGAAAGCCCCATATTCCTCGCTTTTTTTAGGCTCAGTAAAATATGGTTTGTAATTTGATTTTGTTCTCGTTTCAGTCGGATGAAGATTGCAAACTTCGATTTCAATGTGAAGTGCCATCAAATAGCTGAAGTAACAGAGGGACTTTCTGGGCGAGAAATTTCCAAAATAGCAATTGCTTGGCAGGTGAGGTTTGTTAAACATCAAGAGGGTTAAAACAGATTATTATATAAACTTCAGTGAAATACGCGGGAAAATCCTATCTCGACACATATGAAGATATCAATAAATTCACCTTAGCTATCACGTTTGCCCTTATTAAGGTCGTGTTCTTGATTGGGATCAACCGTTTCAACCTAAACCGGTTTTGGTTGATTTGGTTGAGGTGTCCCAATAGAACACTTTTCAACCATTTTCGGTTTCAACCATTTCAACCAGGTTCAGGGCTGGTTGAAATGGCTGATCAACCAAACCAACCGAAAACGTTTTTTTCCCAATAGAACACGAAAAAAATCCAACCAACTCAACCAACCGAAAATGGTTGATCCCAATAGAACACGGCCTAAATGTCAAATGAGCTAAACGGTGTTGTCTGCAAGCGAAACATCTTCGGATCTTCCTCGGAAATGTTCGTAAAATAATCGGAAGTGTTCGTATAACCTTCGAACGATATTTGGAGAACCTTCGAAACTCTTTGGAAATCTTCGGAAGATTGTGTAAAACTTCGTAATTGTTGTTGAAATTTCTTTTCTTCAATTTCAGGCCAGTGCGTACGGTTCTCCGGATGGTGTTCTCACTGAAGAGATGATGGATGAAAGGGTACAAGAAGCCGTCAGACAACATAAGCAGAAAGAGGAGTGGCACAGCAGTGAACTTCCCAGTGAGACAACGGCGTCAAATACAACGACTCAGAAAAACAGAGACTCCAAGCTTAAAAGAACTCAGGGGAATCAATCGAAAAAAAGATTGATTTGATTCTTCGTTTTAGGAATTTTTTTTTGGAAAAGGTGACTAATTAAAGCACAACGCAAGAATATACAATTAACGACTTTTACATTTGTCACGCTGGGACCACCATCGCCTGTACGCAATCAGCCTGATCGCCTGTACGCAATCAGGGTGCTGTTGAGGATTGAAAGACAACATTGACAACGCAGATGTTTCATTGTCCGTAGGTTAAACGATAGATTTTTAAAATGACTGTCAAGCTCGACTTCACAATATTGGATGCGAAGCTTGTTCGTGTCTTGGAAGACACGAGTTGAGCGAAGTTTACTTACGCATTTGTCAGTACTCGCTTGAAAACAGGGAGAACATTTCTATTTGTATGTTTTCGTTTCTCAAATCACATAGGAGACTTGGATGTAAAGAGAAGGCAAACTAAAACTTGAGAGTTTATCTTGTTAGATTTGGACTCCGACTAAAATTTGGGTACATCAATCAGTTAAACATGTCCAATTGTCAGTAAACATACTGCTAGCTTTTTATTAATTTGAGCTGACAGTGAAAAACGCCCCCTAATCGTTTCTTTTCTACTCATTAGTGTTTTTGAATTGAAAAACGACAACCTTTTTGAGGTCTCTTTGTTGGCTTTCCAACTTTTTAAACATTCAAAGAACGATCATCCATAAGTTGTTGGTTTGCCAAACTTTGGAAGGCGAGCAGAGGGACCTGGGCCCGAAAGGGCAAAAAGACACTAGTGTTATTCACCAAACAAATCACTATCTAATCAGAATTCGTGGATAGCTTCCGGGAAACCCACTGTAGGGCTTGGTGCAAAAAAGGCGAGTACTTGGTGTGGTGTTATCTACTAAGGGACTGGGAACGTACAGGACACCACGTGTTGTTACGCATCAAACACTTGGTACACCGGAAACATTTTGAAACATTTGAATGAAAATTATCAATAAAATTGATAAATTAAAATTTCTGAATTGTTTTCGGGATTTTCCGAGGTTAAAATCTTTAAAAAATCGACGTTGATTTTTTAAAGATTTTAACCTCGGAAAATCCCGAAAACAATTCAGAAATTTTAATCTGTACAAAGATGAGAGGTGAAAGTTTCAGGAATACGAAAATTGATAAATTCTACGAAAAACTGAAACCTTTATGTCAAAAAGACCAGTTTGAATCCCAGTTGAATATATGGTTTTGACGGCGTCCATGTTGGTGAACAGAACAATGGAATTTCCATCCTTTGGCAGTAAACTCTATTTTTATGCAAGCGATTTCTATTGTTTCAGTCCACTAGCCGTGATCTGAAACTCGTGCTCAGACTTCCCCAGTGCTTTTGGCAGCGTGCAAGGGATTGCGGGAAGTTCATTGACATGCAAAAAAGTTATATTGAGGACGTATGCCATCGTGTCTGTTAAATATTAAAGAATTAGGTTGTGGAAAAGAGTTGCTGTTGGGCGTTTTAAGGGGAAAGAATTCAAAGAAAGCTTCGTGTTTTTTTCCTATTTTGGGGTGGAATTCCTATTTTTCTTTTCCAATTTTTAGCCACTGTCATTCCTATTTTCTGAGTGTCATTTGTCACTTAAACGCTCTGTTGTTTGCATTCGCTGCGTATGTTATGCATTTAACTTTGCATTTAAGGGATTGTATCAAGCTCTGCGCATGCTTGCGTATCTTTTTTTCATTCCTCGGCTGAAAACCGTTAACAATTAAAAAATATCAACTGGTGCCAATAACTCAAGCACAATTCTGCATTAAACACCATAAAAACGGCACGGATGGCTTAATTTCGAGGACGATTGAACCGGATTACAGTTATGAGTGCTGAAGATTATTTAATGTTGGTCCTTAGGAAAAATTATCAACTCGCGTAACATAAACGACAAAAGCCTTTGATTCTTGACAATTTTGTGTGCCAAAAGGTATTTTTTGTCTAAGTTATTCGTTTTGAAAGCACCAGTTAAGTATTAAACACCCGTGATACCCTCCCAGGGTTCGTACGGTCATGGAATAACCTGGAAAGTCAAGGAATTGTATAATTTAATTTCCAGGCCTGGAAAGTCATGGAAAAGTCGTGGAAAGTCGTGGAAAATTATGTTCATGGTACAAAATCACTAAGGAAGCATAAGTTGTGGAAATAAGGCAACTGATGAAAAATTAAAAAATTAAACTGATGATAAAATTTTGAAAACAACTGTTAACTCTTGGTCATGAAAAATTTGAAAAGGTCATGGAGAAGGTCATGGAAAGTCATAAAATTTCAAAATCTGAAAAGAGTGCGAACCCTGCCTCCAATTAACCTAAGAAGTTAAATATACAAAATATGCACCGCATACAAAGGCATGGGCAAATCTGGAGCCTTTTTTACCCATATTGTGGCCATAGTTTGGTCCTTTTTGCACCAAGCCCTTTAACTGTCGTTCGCTTGTGCCTTTGACTTAGTTTCCTAGTTTTCTTAAAAGGTAGTCTCTAACTCCGTTTGAATAGCTGAACTGAGCGAAAATGGGGTTCTTTTTTTTCGCGCTGTAAATTAAGTGTGAATCAACAGGAAAATGCTGTAACCAGGCTCACTGCATTCTTAGAAGTGATGATAAATATTGTAATCTAGTATAATAACTTATAATTATTTAAACGAGTCTGA
Source organism: Cladopsammia gracilis (assembly GCA_022457155.1). NCBI lineage: Eukaryota > Metazoa > Cnidaria > Anthozoa > Scleractinia > Dendrophylliidae > Cladopsammia > Cladopsammia gracilis. The sequence goes on from JAJGOT010000425.1 coordinate 752,800, forward strand.
AGATCAGCTTTGTTTCCCTTCGAAAATCATTTGGCCCTGGCTACAATTATTTGTCTTTAGAAATATTGAATAAATTAATATAATATTTCACTCGAGATGAAAATTATTTCTTTACGTTTCTAAAAGAAAACGTCCCATTTAACTATTAAATTGCGAAAGCGCGCGTGATATCGCCTGATTCTTAGCCAACTCGGCCTACGGCCTAGTCGGCTAAAATTAGGCGATATTACGCAAGCTTGAGCGCAATAATAGTTTTATAATTCAACACATTGATAACAAAGCACAGTTTGCGGAAGAAAACATATCGAGGCCGCTCCGTCATTTTTGCATTCTCTTGTCAAAATGCGAAATTTACCTCCATCGTTGGACATACGTCATGTAGACATAGAGTATATCGATAACTTTTTACCATATTTGGGCAGTGCATCAATGTGTTGAATTATAAAGTTTGCGCGGACACTCGCCCCAGGCTACTACTCTTTCGAAATGGTCTATTGTCTTCGACGTTTCGATAAACGGCGACCTTTTCTCAATGGCTTGTTTGTAGTTATTGGTAACTGAGAGATTAAAACAAAACAAGACTAAACATCCGGCTAAGAGTAATTAAAAGGTAATGAACCACAAGCTAATAAATCTTATCAGTCCTTTGTGCATTAGCTATTTTCTCACTTCTCTAGTAAGTATTTTAAATATTAAAACAAGGAAGTTTTGAGACCTTGTATGATTTGTTTTAAATTGGTTTGGAGTTAATTCTTATTCATTTGAATCTTGCAGTTTGTAGGCAGCTTAAGTGTAAACTTGCCTAAACGTATTACTTTCTCTTTTTTCCTCGAACAACCAACTACATCTTCGAAACAATGGTATGTAAAGAACGCTTTAAAATGCAATGTAGTGCAGTTATTGTTTCCAAAATGACAATATTTGGGAAACACTTAAAACACTATTTAAAAAGAAGAAGCGAGATTCGCTTGGGGTTTTGTTGGTTTGTTGTTTACCTGTTAAGCGCATCGAAATAAATTTTCTTTTTCTAAATACATACCTGACAATACCTTCACTTAAGCCTCACAAAGGCTTCCGTTTTGAATGGGACAAAGCTTTAGTGATACGATAGCCTTATTATGCTTGTTTTTCAGTCTTTCTTTGTTTATTTTATTTTAAGATTACAGATTATTTGCTATTCAACGTTAGCTCATGTTTATACATATGATGTAAATACTTAAAAAAGGATGTTAAAGAGCGAGCGAAATGTCAAAAACATCTGTTCAAAGTTTTACGAAAGAGTTTTTCTACTAAACGTTTAGCCCAGTTTGTCATTGGTTTCAAGAACATAAAACTACACTATGAAACGAAAGGACACAGCTTTCAATACATGAGGTAAAGGTTTTTATCTTTCGCTCCTTGTTTCAGCTTGTAAACATCGAATTTACACGATGCACGGTCGCGAGCTCCCATAAGCAACAACAACAAGATTGTTGGGAATTCGACTAGCGCGGTGTTTGCAAAAGTTAAAACACTTTTGATCTAGCGAAATCCAAGCTATAAACGCTTAAGTGTTCTGTTTTGTTAAGTTATTTGCCAGGGATTAATTTGCTCTTTGCTGAAGGTGCAAAGCTCGCTTGCTCCTTGTTTTTACAACTATGGACTTGGCACACTATAAATTCAGATAAGACTAGACGAATTGCGTACAAACTAAGAAGTCTATTAATTCTTCATTTCCCAAAATCGAGAGTGATACATAATCTGTAGGCTTCTATAGATCTTGTTTAATATTTGCCACAACTGAATCATTTTTAATTGCAGTAGACTATAATAACACCAAGCACATGTCATTTCTAAAAGAATTAACATATGTTTTAATATCTAACACTGGTAGATTTTGAAATATTAAAACACAAAGGTATCAAACAAATAAGGTTATTTTGTGAGTTCAGTCTTGACGAAAACCAACTTGATTGCTCTGGCCTAGAATCCAGGCCTTGTCGTGTTGGTTTCGTGACATGCAGCCGGTGATACCTGCATCGACCAAAAGCATTGCTGACACAAGTTGCTGCAACGATTGCAGAAAGTAAAATCGGGTCTACTTCATGCAACATTTGATTGCACCATTTTAATTCTTTCAGTGTTGCAACAAGTATTAAATAGTCCGTTTTATGCGAGTTCAGTCTTGCCAGTTATAAAATTCCGCAACGCTTGATTGCCGGGTAATTTGCACAAGCATTGCGCACTTGTAAAACCACCCTAAAGTAACACGGAAAAGTATTGCTCAGCAGCTTTCATTTGATTGTTCTCACTTTAGAGTTGTTATAGGCTGCACCGCCTTACACAGCTTAATTCTTGAATGTCACACTTGTGGATTTCATCCACATACTCAAAAATAAAAACCATTTTGTACAGCATAATATACAGCACCACAGGAAAGTACTGCTCAGTAGCTTTCATTTGAATGGTCACACTTTAGGATTTCATCCACAGACTCAAAAGTTAGAACCACCTTGTACAGCATAATAAACAGTACCACAGGAAAGTACTGCTCAATAGCTTTCATTTGAGTGGTCACACTTTAGGATTTCATCCACAGACTCAAAAGCTAGAACTGTCTTGTACACAGGGACCGCGGAGGGGGAGGGGCCGGTAGGGCCGCGGCCCCACCACTTTTTTGCGCCTCCGCCGCCACTTTTTGCGCTAAAAAGAAAAATAATTAAAATGAAAAAAATATTTTCAATTGTCAGCCCTCCCACTTTTCACCTTGCTCCGCAGTCCCTGGTACAGCATAATAAACAGCACCACAGGAAAGTACTGCTCAATAGCTTTAGTCTGAATCGTCACACAATTTGAAAAGTTACAACCACATCAAATGATATAAGGTTTGGCTTGATGAGTGAAAGGATTTTAAAAATTTGGACGGCGCAGCTATCTGGAATTTTCTTCTTCCTAGATTTATCACACCGTGACCTTTCACAGCAATGATATGGGAAACAGCGCGAGAAAAGCTTTAGTGGTGCGCGTAGCTCCAAAACCCAACCCTGAACTGTTCCCCGTGGAAGCTCAAATACCCGAGGAAGTGGCTCAAGGTAGAGCAAAGAAACATCGCCGTCCTGAGTACAGGGATATCATCACTTCGATGCACATTCTAACAGCGCTAATTGGCAATTTGAACAGCCCTTACCGAAAGCTCGGCCGTGCAGGACTGTTGCTGTGGTTACTGAACATGGCTGTTAATTTCATGTATGATGGATACGAGTCACATGTCAAGTATGGCTACCCATGGATGGGAGTGCGTGCGTTGCTTTGGGTATCGTGCTGCGTGTGCATGTGGTGTACTGTTCGTCGCACGATGCCGTGGTTGGAGCAGGGTCTGGGTAAACTGGAGAGTGACAAGCTTTATAGAAAGGCGTTGCGTGACATGGCTGGTACAACTGAGGTGAGTTGCAATTGAAATGTGTGTGTCACGCTTTCCTTTTCACTTCCAGACATCCCCGGTAGGGGTACTCCCATATATGAGCTATATAGGTATGTGCCGCTGTGAAGGGTATGGTTTTCAGGCAGTTTAGTCTGGGATAGGGTGTAGTATTCAGAGATTTTTGGTCTAGGATAGGGTATCATTTTCCTCGAAACTGATCAGTTGCGTGAAGAATTTAGTCTAGACAAGGTTTACTGGCAAATGGCATTTAAAAATCGGTACGGAGGGCAGTACGGCATTATTACTGAGCCCTGGCATCTTAGACTTTGATAGTGAACGAGTTTCTGGAAAATGGCGAGTCTGGAATAGGTCTAGGATAGGATAGGGTTTTTCGGTGTTTAGTCTAGAATACGGTTGCAAAATGCAGCTAAAATGGTCTAGTATAGGTTAAGGGTCTCAGAGTCCCAGCAGACATCCCACTATATTTTATCTCTTACCCACACAAGGTTTTTTTAGAAACCCAAAAACAAAACTGGGCGTGTTGTTCTTAAGCAAAGAATAATTGAGGAAAATAGGTCTCCTTACCGAGAACTAACAGAGACGCAATTTAACGCAGGATGGAGCCATAACTCGGAGCGAGCAACTGTGATGAATTCTTTTCACGGCATTTTTACAGATTGGGTTATTTTTAGATTCCTTTTCCCCGGGTGCAGGTTGAAATCTTGCATCATATTGCTACTTCGTTTGATCACCATGCACTTGCATTGACTTGCAATCAAATGCACGTTGTGGCAAGTTACTCGAAGTATTGTTTACTTTGGCATGAGTGCGCGCAAGTGGCTGCATTGAAATGGATCCGAACATGCATTGAAAACAAAATGCAATTTTGTTTTTGTTGAAAATTTTCCAATTAATTCCGGCACCAGTACTGAATTATACAACAGATAGAAGAGAGAGAATATGTAGCGAAGTGTCTTATCTAAAAAAATCACAGTAAAGTACGCAGGCGCGGATCTCGAACTATCCCGGCAACCCGTCCACCATACGACCTCAACCTGACTGCGACTTTCTAACTAACGACTCATTAGATTACTAACACCTCCAACTCAAATTGTTTACCCCACTGTTATATTTATTTATTCATTTTCACGATTATTGTTGTTATTTGCCAGAAACTGCCGTATTTCCTGGTGCCCTTTTCGATAGCTGCTGGCTCTCTTCAATATGGCATAATGCGGAGAGACCAAGCCACACATCTTGCCTTTGGACACACACCACCCGTGGTACTGGGCGTGGTCTTGCACGTGCTGAGATTTATTAGTGGTGTTCATGTGTTTTACGCCTTGGCTCTGTTCTGGAGCATTCCCACGTGCGTAATGCTCATGGTGGGATACTCAATGATTGAATATCAAGGTAATCGACAGCGCTCTTCTTTTGGGTTATTAACTCGTCACTTAGCGTTGCTCATTTTAAGCGTGGTGCGCGCGAACGCCTAGGACGGATTTATATGCCTTCTTTAAATGTAGCCCGCGCTTCAATATGTATCGGTGCCGGTGGGCGTTGGCAATATTCCTAGTGGCTTCATGCTACGAAAACCGGGTTGAGCACCGGCTGAATGGGTCACCTGTGGCTCGTGTGCGACCAGCCGAGTGGGTCACCTGTGGTTCATGTGAGCTTTCCCTTTACCTTACCTTCCAAGATAAAAGGAAATAACTTTTATTAAGTGGCCCAACTTTAAAAATCGCAATCCATTTTCTTCTTAGCCATTCGCAACCAAAAACAACAAGAGTTCTAAAGTGATGACTCCATAGAAACCCTTCTGACAAAGGCAAAAATTAGTAGGATTTGTATGGAGTCATCAGACCATAACGGTGCCAATATCTCACCCCCAAATTGTAATAAGATGCTGATTTTTGGCAAGCGGGCATTTTTCGTCATGCCCTTTCCGAATATCCAACCAAATACCATAATTTCACAAATTTAGTTTTTGCGACGTCACACTTTAGAACTCTTATGGGGCCGGAACAGTTAACAAAACTTGATCATTAGTTTTATAGGTTTACTCGCAGGCTAAAAATAATAACGCTGGCAAATTCAAGTTTATTTTGTGATTGTTTTATAATATGTTTGTATCAACAGAGCTCACCCGTACAAAATTAAAAAACAAAGGGACTCCGATGACGCTGACACAAGCCGTTGAAAGTTATAAAGAAAGAGTGCAGTTTGTCAAGGATTCGTCCTCTGCTTGTGTAGTAAGTTTTAGAGAAAAAGAGAGACTTCTACTATTGTGGTTTTTCTTTCAACAAAATGGTTAACTAATAGAGCTTTTTACCGATACGGCAGCCATATTGATTTCGTCCTCTGGACATCCCATAATGTCCATTGAAATTAATTGTTAATAAAGGAATATATTAATTTCAATGATCATTAACGCATGCCCAGGCTGGCGTATCGGTAAAGAGGTTTATTAAAAGATTGCCAGTCCTTGTAGCGTGTTATTACGATTTCTATGTTTGGGATGGGAGGGGGAGAGATTCTGTGTGGTGCTGTATATCTTGGCATGTGCCCTTTATCTCAATAGGTTTCTGAACCTTCCTGTGAATAGTAACAGCACGATTGTTCAAAGTGCAATTACATGGACGAATGTCTTAAGGCACCGAGATTTTTGAATTATTTGGGCAATCAGTATGAGCTATGATTGATTAATGCTGCCTTTGGAAAACATCAACCTATCATAGCTAACACTGTTCATCTAAACGATGCAAGAAATTAAGCCTAATGCCGAAAGCTGGTGTATAGTCTCCTTATTTTCTGGAGTGGCAAATTGAGAAATCTTTGAATTCCAAATGCAATGCATGTTCAAGTTAGTATTTTCTACCTCAAATAAAACGTTACCAATGTAAAACGCTTCCAAACAACAAGAAATAGAAACAATCATTCTTCTTGAGTGTTGTGAAGATCACAGTTGACAAATACAGCCTTAAACTAACATCCAACTTTGTTGCCTTTCCCCAGGTACTTCTTTGTGTGTTGATTGCGTTCACTTTCATATCACTAGCTGTGAATGCGTACGTGTTCCTTTTTCTGCAACGATCATTGTTTCTGTATATAGTCCATGCTCTCCTGCCACTTGTGCTAGCTACCTACCCTCTGAGTACAGCTTCTTGGGTCACAAAACAATATCACTGGTACGTGACAGAAACCGTATCTGTTGTTGTTATTTTTATTATTATCGTTTTCAGTTGAGTGTCGTGTGGTAAAACCATAAATCTCACTCTGGTCAATCACAACAGACGCAGACAATCCAAATCCAAATTTGGTTTTACTTTTGATTGGTTGAGAGAGTGGCGAGAGATTTTTTAACCAATCAGAAAGCGGAGTAATGCAGAACCAGACAAACGAAAGAAGCCCTTACGTTTGACTAATTAAAAATGGTTGATAGCTTTTCCATGCCACTGCACGCAATTGTGTTATTATAGACATACTGAATCTGTCGCGCGCAATGTTGTATTTATAGTGAACACACGTTCAAATTATTATGCGTTAAGTTACAGCTAGCTGACGCGTGTAAAACTATTGTGCGTAATGCTGTAAATAGTGAACACACTTTGAAATTCTTGGGCGTAATGTTGTGGATAGTGACGGCACACGTTGAGATTTTTTGCGCGCAATCTGACCAGTGGTCAGCACATTTTGAAATTGTTGCACGTAATGTTGTGAAAAATGGTCACATGTCGAAACAATTATGCGTTATGTTTAGGATAATACAACAACTGCAACAAAAACACTTTATTTATACACGAAGTAGTGAAATTGGAATTGGTTCGCGTGTGTGAGCTGCAGATTGAAATCCCACATTGAAAGTTTTGGGAACATAATTTTGCAGATAGATAGTAAACAAACGCCGAAAACGTTGCGTACGATGCTGCAGATATTGGACATGCGTTAAAATTGTTGCTCGCGATGTTGCCATTTGGATAAATATCGGTCCCCCTTACCCTCTTTGTTTTTTAATTACAGGCATCTTGCAGCGGTAGTGAAAACCTGGGTCGAGATCTCAGATTCAGATTCCGATTCGGATGACGAACAACGTCCGAACTCCACTGCGAGCGAGCATGCTACCAGAGGATCATCAGCTAACCACAATAAACCGCGGGCTCCTGAAGTCCCTCTGCGAATCCACATGCCCGATAAGGTCACGTGACCGTGAAACCTCACAGTCAAGACGAAATTGACAGACTTCAGAATGTATTTTTCGGATCCGCTCGATTTGTTGGAAAGCTTCAACATAGAAGAAAGCATCGAAAGTTTCAATTTGAAAAGTATATCACATATTTGGAGAAAGTTTCTCAAAATGTAGGCTTTTCGATCGGTGTCGTGTTGGTGACCTGGGAACTAGTCTCTGCAGTGTTTTTCTTTCTGATCTCGTTGATCGCATTGTTCGTCCAGGAGTCCATATTTGGAAATGCAAAGAGCACCATCACATTATAGCAGGTATTATGCTGGGAAGAAAATCTAAACGCGCTTTATAATGGAAATTGAACTGAGTGGAGTGCAGTTTGGTCTGGAATCATACGCGTGATTTCAAAATCGAAAGAGCGCACGGCGCGAGTTCGATTTGAAATCACAAGTATGATTTCCGACAAAAATGCACGACACAAAGTTCAATTACCACTTTATTACATCCATTTTGAACTCACACAATTTAATACCAATATTGATGTGACTTATAGATGCGATTTAGAGCAAAAAATAGTGCGATTCGGGAATAAATCGCACTGCTGAGAAAAAGATGCGATTTGGAGCAAAAAATAGTGCGATTTGGGAATAAATCGCACTGCTGAAAGCCAATCAGATTGCAACGATCACCAGTGATTTCAAAATGAATGTAATAATTCGAATTTTGGACGCCGCTACCGCGCACTCGCGGTGGCCACTGAATGACTGAAGTGTTGGACATTCCACCGTGGTGGTGCGTCATGCGTCACAGCAATGACGATTTTTCCGGTTCTCACGCATTCAAACAGTAAACAAATGCACAGGGCGCTGACCAGTCTCAAACATTCTTCGCTTATAAAATGCTTGAAATGTTTTTAGTAAATCTAAAAACAATTTGGTAAACTCACAGTAAAAGGTTATCAGCTTTGAGCTCTCAAAGTAAAAACCTTTCTTTAACGGGTGTTTCTATTTCTTTAAGTCGTTCTTGAGATTTTTTTGTGTCACCGAGTTGTTGTAATGGCTTGCGTTGATTTTTTACGCGGGAAATTCTTGCGGCCGGCCGACTGAGAATGTAGACATTGCGCATGCTCACAGTTTGACCGCGGTTTTAACTGCCTCGTCCCTAGGTTTCTCTCTGCTGGATCGGACTAGTCTGACTCAAAGTTTGACTCCAACAAAGAAAAAACTATTGGGCTAATCTAATTCGCCCCTTCAGAAAGTTGGGGAGAATGAGCACCAGCTTTTAACACTGAGATTTCTGGGATAGTTTTGGTCACCCGCAATATGAGCTATGATTGGTTAATGGTTGCCTTTGGAAACCATCAACCTATCATAACTAACGCTGGTTATCCAAACGATCCCAGAAAGCCTAGTGCCGAAAACTGGTGCGCAGTCTCCCAGGGGTTTATGGAATGGCAAATTGCATCAGGAACTTAGAATAAGTAAAACTCACTCGGATTTTTAACACATAGAATTTGAAAGAGAGAAGTTACAAATCTATGTTTGTGTTTATCGAATTTCAAGCAAAAATACTTCTTGGAATAGAACATTTTATTTTTTAAATTGAAGTGTGTACATTAAAGTGACTAGTGCATATTAATACGTTTCTACTGTTTATTTTCATAGTCATAAATCAGCTGGGGCGCTGAGGAAAACGGGTGACTGTCCACAGTCTGACACTCGAACAAAAACGTCACACTAACAAACACCATTACGGACATACAGATTACTTCATGATCACGGGCAGTGCGGGCGTACGGTATTTACGCACGAGTCGGTTCGAGTACGTAAATACCGTACAAAGCATACTGCCCACGCTGTAATTTGTTTATTTTAGAGCGGTTTTCAACTGAGAACCAAAATAATTACTCTGACCAATCACAGAACTCGCAGACAATCCGATGAACCAATCAGAACTCGAAGCAAATACTAGCCTGTGAACAGGCTCTCTAGTGGGATATAGGGCGAAAAAAAAAAACAGCGCACGGGGAGGGGATGGGTAAAGGAAAAGAGAGGGGGAGAGCCTCCCCGCCTCTTCCCCTCTCCGCAGTTTTCCCGCGGCTCGCTTCGCTCGCCGACTTTTCCTCGCGAGTTTTCTTTTCCGCACCACACAGGAGCGTACAGAAGC